>JAPEVC010000082.1:0-141189 GCA_027946555.1 Gnomoniopsis sp. IMI 355080 | reverse complement strand
GAGCTTGGGAGGGGAGGGGGGGGGCGAAAAAAGACGAGGGTTCGAAAGTTGAAACCGCCAGGGCTAAACCCATGCAGGGGGAGGGAGGAGAGGACACTATGGCTGGATGGCAGGGTGGAGGGCACGAGTACTTCTGGGTTTGTACATTGGATGACAGTGACGGCCTGTAGAGTCTAAGGCTCTTGCCTCATGACGTTGAAAGAATAGTAATGAGAAGATGACACCTTGCCTTTGGCGAGGAAAAGCGCCCATTGCGGGAAGCCAAGCGATGCGAGCCTCAGCTAATTGGGGGTTGAGTTGAACCTTAGCTGGAGTCATCATGCCGGTGTTACCGCGCAGCCTCAAGAGATGATGAATGGGATGATGAATGCTCTGCAACGGCAATTGCGAATAACAGGAAACCACACTATGCCATACGCGACCACATCCACAATGCACACCTGCATATCCGCATTTCAAAGCACGCAGCAGTTTGTCCTTTGTCGAGGTTTGACGGGGCCACGTGCGAGTGGGGAACCCAACCAGAGACAGGCACCCTGAAATTAATCAATTCGGATCTGAAAGCATGGCGTTTGCTTTGGGTCCTGCTTGTGTCAATTTGACGACTAAAGCGTGGCTCGGGTACTATGCGAGTCCAAGCCTGTGGACAACCTCGGGAGTATAGGTTGACACACTGGTTCTGCAGGTACTGCTAAAAAACCAAAAAGAAAAAGTGTGAGTCGCAACGTGATGCTCAATTTAGACTTTCATGCCTAACGTGCGGAGATGAACGAGCAATGTTAATACGACAGCCAACCAAGCCGACAGCCTGCAGCCGGGCAGTCTAGACCTAATGGAGCATGTGAGCGTGTAGTGCGCACTAGCAGTGGAGGGTGAATGAATATCTTGGAGAAACATTGACAGGGATCTAACTTGAAACGGGGCAGTCCATGAACAAGAAACGATGCCATTCACGATGATGAATGTACAGTACAGAGTGGACTGCGTACAGTACTGTACATACTATGTAAGAGGTAGTAAAAGCGGACCGGCTTACCTGCTACGAACCTGATGATATACTGTGGCAGTGTGGTAGAATCCTTGATCCAACCTTTTCCAAATACTCAGAGCATAGCGTAATCTGCGTTCTTCCCACTAGGAAAGCGTGTGGGAAATTTGCAAAAATACCTAGGTGAGCAGGCCAATCCAATTCCTCACGGCCTTTGTTGTACTATGGTAGCAGCGGTTGGATGCGCGCCAAGATCAAATTGAGCATTTTGAGTGGAAGACAAGGTCGAGTGGCGGCATCCCACCGCCCCGGATTGTAGGCCGATCTGCTGGTCTATTGGCAGGGATGGCTCGATGTGCTCTAGCATCAGACACATGCAAGGGTAAGGAACCCCCCCTCGTCAGTGCATGCCTAGAGCTATTCCCCGAGAGGACACGGGAACCCAGGGAACCTTACAGAGAGCGCAGAGAGGCCTGAGAGGGCACCACTGATGAATGCACCGCCTGCACGGGCTTCTCTTCCTCCCTTTTCTTTTTTTGCTTCAACTATTCGCCGTCACCACCACCGCCTCTATCTCCTCCTCCCCTCCCCTCCTTACTTCGACGTCCGTTTTTTCGCGACTCACCACCCATCATTGATTGTCGTCAACTTCTTTTTTTGTTTGATTTGTACGGATTCGAGAAACACGCACATACACCATTCGCCATTCTCTCTCTATCTCGCGCTTTCTCTCTCTCTCTCTCTCTGTGTATACATCACAATTTGACATTGGAACAACATCATAAACTACAAAAAAAGAAAAAGATACCCATTTCGCATCGAAGCTGGAGGTCATTTAAGATCCGAGATCGTCAGTATCCGTATCCACCTCCCCATCGCCACCACGCGCATCGTCACAACACCTGTCTTCAACAATCAACTCGCAGACTCGCAAACAAGAGAACAGCGGACAATAGTATCACCTTTGTAATCAGTGTACTTTGTATCATACTTCTTCATCTCCTTTCGCGTTTTGCTGCGCATCAGCTTTGCCCTCTACTTCGACATTGAACTTCGAGATCGATCCACTCGGTAGACCCATTTCCCACAGGTCACGCGGTCCTCCGGGAGCTCGGCCAGCGACTCAATTCCGAGATTCAATCATATCGCATCGCATCGCATCGCATTGCACCGTCTCCATCGCTACCTTTGCACTACAAAGAAGGCACCTTTGGTTCGCCTCCCGTTTTTGCCAAAGACACGAACAAGGAACGAGCACAAAGAAGGCTGTCAGCTCCAGAAGGCGGTCCCTTACGGTATCAGGGTATCCCAAAGCAGTGTAGCCTGGGAGTTTGAAAGAGTGGACCCGCCTGGCTCGTGTGGATACTCGCAGCCCCATCGTGAATCGATCTATTCGCAGAGAAAGCCTCCGACCTTTCTCGGCCCCGTCACAAACTGCCCTCGCTGCTGCAGGTCAACTTGTCAGGTCTTTGCTTGCCAGGTCTGTCAGGCTTATTGCGATCGCTGTCCAAAACTCTGCATCGACTCGCCGCCCAATCCAATTTCTCCTCTACTTGCCTCCTCGCCTTTTTTTTCCTTCCTGCTTTTCTCTTTTCGACTCGACTCGACTCCTTCGAACTTCCTCGACCGACTCGGACTCGGGATTGTGGGAAAGACTGCATCTGCGACATTGACTGCATTGCATTGCGACTGCTTCATTTGATCATTGACCATTCCTTCTTTCCTTCCTTTTTCATACTATCTCATAATTTCCCTCCCAGCTCGCCAAGTCTAGACCTCCACCACCACTGGAGGCTTAATTTCTCCCACCAAAAAACATTGTTGCTGTCGCCCACTCGCACAGAAAAGGTTCTGCATCTTCACAAAAGTCAGTCATTTGTCTCACCACCTCTATACGGGAATCATCTACTAACGTGGGTTTTCTCCTTCCAGCTTGTATTGATCAACCACATTGTTCTATTACAGGCTGACTTCACTTCTGGGGCTCTTTTGGAACCTCTTCACCATTCAACCAACCAAACAACCTCATATTCCAACTGTAATCTTTGAACATCACACAGACCCTCGCCTATTGGTCTCCTCAGTATCATCCATTGATACCTTACGATTCGCTTGCGCCTTTTGCGACTGTCGATTCACCACCAACTACTCTACGAGCACAAGACACTGGCGGTCTTTGCTCATCACAACCGAAATGGCTCAACATACTTTCCCTCCCACAAACGCCTTCAACATGTCTTCTGGTCTTGCCTCTAGACGCGGTGGCCAGTCCCTCAAGCCTCTGAACGAGCTGGCCCTCAAGTCTCCCAGCCAGGAGTCCAAGGAGAATACTGTTCCCACCCCTCGGACCAGCCGTGGTCACATGCTTGCTAACCTGCGCACCGCCCCTAAGACCGCCGCTGCGTCGTCTTTCGCCTCGGCTGAGAATGACAACAACCTCAGGAGCCGCTCGTCTCTCTATGCCGCCCAAGAGGCCGCCATGAACAACGGCCCCAAGACTTCTCTGCCCAACAACTTTGGTGCACAGGCACAGGCACAGGCTCAACAGAGCGCTGCCAACTGGATGGCCTATGGTCAGCAACAGCAGCAACAGCAGCAGCAGGCCTACACCCCGGATCAAATCTTGGCACCTCCTGAGATTCATATTGACGACCCGACCGAGGATGCTGGCATGGACCCCGACCTGTATGCTCGCCTGATGCAGCAGAACATGCAGTTAGCCCAGCAGCGCTACATGTTGCAACAGCAACTGCACTCCTTGACCCAGGCCCAACAGCAGCTCGATGCCATGAATTTGAACGGCAACCAAGCCTACGCCAACATGTACCAGCAGCAGCTATTGCAGCAACAGCAGGCAGTCCTCGCCGCTCAGGCCGCACAGCAGCCCCAGATCTACACCTACATTGATCCTGCTACTGGCCAACAGGCCTACTACATCGATCAGACTGGCCAACTCGGTGCCCAGCTTCAAGAACAGGCTCAGCTCAACAACGCCTTCCAGGTGCCTCAATCCAACAGCCCTGCGCCACGCTTCGAAGTATCTCCCCCGAGGGAGTCATTCCGCCGTTCGTCGCCCCCGCGCCGCCACGAGTCACCTCTTGTAGACGACCCCGCGCCTCTGCCTCCACCGTCCGCGAATGCTTTCCGCCGTGGCCACAAGAAGTCGGCCTCGCTCATGCTCAAGGAGATTAACAATCTCGCGACTGGTGAACCGCCCAAGTCTGCGGGCCCTAGAACGGCCAACTTTCCCAGCACACCCTTGACCGGAGGATACGGACCTGGTCACGGTCGTGCCGGCGAGCACCCCATTCGCCAACCCCGCGGCCCACCCTCGATCGAGGAGCTCAAGGCGAAGCCCACTTCCAAGATGGAGGGTTCGAAGAACTTTGTTGCTCGCACCCGCCGGTCCGCGATCAACAACTTGAAGCGCGCAGGCGTCGAGCGCCGCAAGTTCACCGGTTCCAGCAGCAACGGCTCTATCAGTCCTATCTCCGAGACAGCTGAGGAGGCTCAGAGCCCCTTGTCTGACAACGAGTCGGACTCTGGCCGCTCGGGTTCTGGCAGTCTGAATGGGGAAGAAGTCGAACCCAGTGTTCCCAGCTCGCGTACTAGCACTGGCAGCTGGGGTGCCATAGGGTCAGACCGCCCTAGCTCAGCTCAGAAGGCTCGAAAGGCTGCTGATAGCATCAGCAGTGGATCTGGCGACGAGGCTGCAAGCACCGGAAGCTTCGCCAGCGTGTTCAAGCGACCTGGCCGGACTAGCGGTCGGTCTTCGGTCGATCCGGAGACTTCTGGTCGCAGGGCACCCATGATGGTCCTCGAGAAGCGCAAGAACGGCATGATGCTTGCCTAAAAATTGTCTGATCAGATCGAACTTCGCTTCGCACCCTATTATGGGAGTTTTCACGTAATAACGATTATGGATCGGATGTCTCCTTGAACCTCGCTCCGGCCGAGGGTTGAGGTCGATCCTCTGTTGAGACACCTGGATACAGACAAATCACGAAACGGATTGGGTTGTGGCACATGCATGGTGGACATGATTCTCTCTTTGGTTTTTCTTTTCTTTTCACTCGCTTCTTGTTTTGCACATTGAGTAAGCAAGCTAGGCCCAATGTTTTGCGCATGGGCTTGGCCTTGCATTTTGTGGAGGAGGTGGTCTGGCTTGACTTGTGATATACGGTGGCTTGTGGTTCTTGAATTAGAGAGCTCAAACAGGCAGCATTGAATCGGCATTGCCTTTCACTTTCGTGTCCCTGAGGCTTTTGGTCCAGGAATACTGACCAGAATGAATTTGGGGATTAAGGAGGACACAACACAGCAGACAGGAATTAGTGGCGTAACAGGGTTGCAACAGACACTTACTTGCGCCATGGCGTCTGGTGTGGCGTAACACATATAGTTACATACAGGAATTCAAGTAACATCTTGAACCAATTTGCTGGTCTCCCATTGTGTGATCATTGTGCTTCCCTGGAGCAATCTTCTGAACGAATGTATTATCGACTTGGGATGGGTGTTACATTTAGACGTATTTGAGATCCGACCCAAACAGCCGGATCGTACTAAGCTTACTGGTGGTACTGGGGTCCTTCCATGCTGTGCATACATGGTAGATGTCACCGATCTTCTCCAATGCAACATGCCATGTCCCTGTCTATCATGAAGGTCAACTAGGTAAAGTAGGTATAAATCGACTCTACGCCACTCCTCACAACATCGGAAAGCAGATGCAATCTTCTCTCAACGTAGCATTTCACACAGTGCAAAACATAAAATGCCGTTTCCCCACAAGACAGTCCTCCTCACCGGGGCAACCGCCGGCATAGGGCGCGCTCTCGCCGAGCGAATGATCGAGAATGGCGTCTTTGTGATTGCCGTTGGGCGGCGCAAGGAGCGTCTATTGGAGTTGGAGCAGAAGTACGGCTCTGACAAGTGCGCGGCTGAGGAGTTCGATGTGACGAACTTGGAGGCTCTGCCAGCGTGGGCTGAGAAGTGAGTGAGCCCCTCTGGACAAGAGAGGAGAAGGACGAGACAGAGAGGGGTTCGAGAGAGAGATCGAGAGGGGTATTAACAACTTGCCACAGAATCACGAAAGCCCACCCCACCCTGTCGAGCATCATCCTCAACGCAGGCATCCAACGTACCCTGGACTTTGCGAATCCCTCCTACCCAGAAATCTCAACCAAGGTCACCTCCGAGCTCACCACAAATTACACCTCCCCTCTCCTCACCATCACCGCCTTCCTCCCTCACCTGACCGCCCTCTCCCCCTCCCCGGCCTCCATCATCCTCGTCACCTCCGGCCTCGCCATCGTGCCCCTTCCACGCTGCGCAAATTACTGCGCCACCAAAGCGGCCCTGCATTCGCTAGCATGGTCGCTGCGCGCGCAGCTTGCTGGTGCTGGTGCTTCGCATCTCCGTGTGGTGGAGATTCTACCGCCGGCCGTGCAGACGGAGCTCCACGCGCTGCAGCCGGAGCTGGTCGCCGTGGGTCAGGCGGATATTGGCATGCCGTTGGGGGCGTTTGTGGATGAGACGTGGGAGGCGCTGGAGCGGTGGGATGAGAAGGAGGATGAGATTATGGTGAAGGAGGTTCGGGGCAATTGGGGGCATGTGGAGGATGCAAGGAGGGTGGCGTTTGGACAGTTGCAGGAGCGGATGAAGGCGATGAAGGCTAAGGCTTAGGCTTAGGGGAGGGAGCGACGGGGAATAAAAAGAAGAGAAAAATATATGAATCACAAAGGAGGTGAGTTGGTGTCAGGTTACTGATGGCTGAGGCGATAGATCTTACTAGATATCATCCCACAAGTCGTGCAACAGAGACCTTAGCAAAATGTATGCCAAATCCTGGTAAGAAGTGCATGTAATGATTCTAGACACGATTTGGAACGCGTCTCATCGGTGTATTGAGTGACATGGAGCGCCTCCGTTCCAAATCCCATCTAGCGAAATATTAGGTGAGAAGTGTGAAGGATTCGTGATGGGGACCATGTCTTTCAGCTCAGTGGACCGCAACCTGGTAATTTGGTCCACCCTTGTTGTTGTTGGGTGGCGGTTGGTGCCTTCAACTCAAATTAATGCAATGAGAATGATCTGACTGTATCAAAATCCTTTCATCCCTGTTCTGATATGTCCTACTTGATTCCTCCATCATCGACGGGTAATTTTTATGCAAGAATGGCGCACTGAGCTGGCAGGATTCTCTCTCCTCTCAAATCAGACTCGTTACACGCTGCGTGGCCCCAGTGTCTAATCCAGGGTGATCGATTCTGTGATTGTCCTACGCACCATCACAAGCACAGATTAAGCACGTTTATTGCGCCTTGGCGACTGTTTATCGACTAGAATGGCTGTGGCCAAGGAGAAGCGCAACGTTTGCGTGATAGGAGCCGGTAAGCATAGGAACTAAACCTCTCCGATCGCGGCGGATGACTGAACCGTATACGTTCTATCACCATAGGCCTCTCCGGACTCGTAACCCTGAAGGAATGCCTCTCCGAAGGGTTTGAAGCTCATTGCTTCGAGGCCCGCCCGGAGATTGGTGGGCAGTGGGCGCAGCAACCCGACGTGACACCCTCGGACACGCACGAAACGGCACAGTCGAGTATATACGACGGCGTGGTATTGAACTCGTGCCGCGACACCTCGGCGCTGCCGGACTTCCCACTGGACCCGGCCCGATATGGCGACTATTTTGGTCACCGGCTGCACCTGCGGTATTTGCGCGAGTATGCCGAGCACTTTGGTCTAATGGACCACATCCATCTGAGCACGAGGGTGGTGGCCTGTGAGCCGCGCGGCGATGGCAGCTGGGCTGTCAAGACACAGCAGGACAAAGGGGAGGAGGGGCAGCAGAGCGAAGCGGAAGAGAATGTCTACGACGCGGTGTTTGTTTGCGTGGGCCACCTGTCCAAACCCTCGATACCAGAAGTTCAGGGCCGTGACGAGTACAAGGGCCAGTTCCTGCACAGTCACTACTATCGCCGCCCAGGGCCATTTGACCGAAAGAAAGTCGCCATCATTGGCTTTGGCAGCTCGGCAGTGGACATTGCGTGCGAGCTGGCTGCCGGGGCAGACGAGGTGCATGTCATAAGCCGTCGAGGAGGATGGGTGCTCCCGCGCTATGTGCTGGGGAAACCGACTGAAGCTTGGGACAGTGAGTGATGGATTTCTGCTGCTCTTTTTTCTGTTTCTTCTTTTATTTTATTTTTTCTGATGGCGCTGCAATACTGACACATGGGCAAGATCGTGCCACGCAAGTATGGGTGCCAGTATCTACCGCACAGTGGCTGCAAACCAAGCTTCTTCAGGTGGTCGAAGGGAAGCCGCCCCAGGTGATGCAGCCGAAGCACAAGCTCTTGGAACAAAGTCCCACCATCCGAGGCGATTTTACCGAAAAGGTCCGGACGGGCAAGATCATTATCCATCGAGGCAGCATTGAGCGATTCGCAGAGGACGGCCTCGTCCTCTCCTCCACCATTGATGACGCAGAGAAGCAGAGCTCGTTGCAGAAGAACAAGAAGGGAGAGGAGGAGGAGGAGAAGAACCACCTCCAGGCGGACGTGGTGATCTCGTGCACGGGGTACGACCAATTCGACCAGGCCTTCCTCCCCAGCGACGTGACGCGCGGGCCCGACACGCCAGCCCACCGCGTGGACCTCTACAAGCTGATGGTCTCGCCGCGGCACGCCAACCTCTTCCTGATGGGCCACGCCGAGACCGTCGGCGCCCTCGCGCCGGTGGTGGATGCGCAGGCGAGGTGGGCGTGCGCGGTGCTCCAGGGTCGGATCCAGCTGCCCTCGCCGGACAAGATGCTGGCGGAGACGCGCGCGTTCCATGCGTGGCAGGCGAAGCACTTCCTGACAACGGAGCGGCATGCGCTCGCGGTGTATGTGGTGTCGTATGTAGACGAGCTGCTGGCGCCACTGGGGGCCAAGCCGAGTTTCGGGAAATGTGTGGGCCGGGTTTTCAGTAGCGGGCATCCGTGGCGGTCTTTGAAGGTGTTGAATGCCGTGTGGTTTGGGATTCCTAGCTCTGCGCAGTGGAGATTGTTTGGGTATGGGGCGAAGGAGAAGCTGGCTACGGAAACGCTACTGAGGATCGCTGGGGGCAAGGAGAAGTTCAGTGATGGTGAGGTTAAGTTGTTGGCTGAAAAGTGAGTAAAATGCTGATGCTGTCTTGATATATGTTCGATGCCATGGAGTCGGTGGGCGAGGCTATGCCAGGAGATTGATTATAAGCCTTCGTGCTATTCAGTCGGAAGATTATTATTAATACCATTTATCATACCCATAAGCTGAGGGTAGTCAGTACAAGCCAAATTTGAATCATCTCTAAGGCATACAAATGTTCAAACAAGTGATTATTGATGGAGCTGGTCTCGTGCCATGGCTGGTGTTGACAAAGGGTGCTAGGTACTATATATATTGAGGAGACATACGACATCAGGGACCTGCCCAACCTTTCAGTCATTTCAGGATGGATATCAAGGATAGATTTACTCAGTCATCTAGATTCAAACCTGGATTCTTTTGGCACTATTCAACAGCACCGAATTCCTTGATTTTGCGGTGCTCTTTTTCTCCTGTATGTAACACTTAGGGGGATGTCGTTTGGGGGGGGGGTCGGAATGGCTTGGCAGCTAGGTAACAAGGATCAGGCCCACATCGCGTCGCCCACTTCACATGTGCGTCTCGCAAGCGACCTGATTTACACCCTCGCCCCAACGCTGAGCGATATCTGTCGAACAGCAAGGGCCGTCTCCACGTCCCAACCTGCCCATCATGTCCAGACGAGCGCCAAGAGGAGAATACATCGAAACGGTATGCCCAACTTCCCCGCGACACTCCTGAAATTCTTCTCCCCCATCCCACCCTTCTGACCGGACCTCTCTCTCTCGGTTGTAGGATACGGGCAACAAGGTCGCCCGCAAGGCCACGTTGGTCGGCACCCAGAACATCATGCTGGGAGGCAAGACGGTTATTATGCAGGATGCCATGATCAGAGGCGACCTGGCGCGCACTGCTATCTCCAGCTCGAGCTCGGGCTCGGCCCCCGCCAGCAACACCGCCGTCGCTATTGGCCGCTACTGTTTCCTCAGCAAGGGCTGCTGTCTGCGCCCTCCCGGACGCATGTACAAAGGGTGAGAGGCCAAATCGAGTTTATTTATTAGGCTTGCAAAAAACAATCTCACACACGAGAACGTCTAGCTAATATAGTCTCATTTCTTTCCTCTATAGCGCCTTCACCTACATGCCCCTGCGCATCGGCGACCACGTCTTTGTCGGCGAGGGCACCGTCATCCAGGCCGCCACCGTTGGCTCCCATGTCTATATCGGCCATAATGCCGTTGTCGACGAGTTCGCCATCATCAAGGATTACGTGCGCATCCTCGACGGCACGGTCGTGCCCCCCAATATGGTCATTCCCAGCTTCACCATCGTCGCTGGCCAGCCCGCCCGCGTCGTCGGCGAGATTCCCGAGGGCGATCTCGACCAATTCGAGCTGAGGCAGCTCTACAAGACTGTCGGAAACAATCCTCAGCCGGCGCCTGTCTGAAAGTGATACGCTGGAAGGAATGGCCGTACCGGACACCCCAAAAAGATACCTGAGCTTTCTGACTGGGGGACCATGACTCTCGGCAAGTGAAGGCTAGGCTGTCTGTACTATCTACAGCATGTTGTGAACGGCCTTTTCTGAGACTTCAGTCCAGAAATCGTTTTGTTTCGTCCATCAACACGTAACGATAGGCTGGTGGTGCACTTCGTGCTCTGGGTGACACAAGATGAACGTCACCAGGATGGACCAAAGACCACTCGTTCGCACTGCTAAAGTCACCACTTACTTAGGGTCACTTGCTCTCTAGTCAGGAAGACCTATATTTGGCAGCACAGCCTCATAAGGCATGATCATGTGGCCTTTCAAATTTGTCCTGTGATCACCAACATCGGTCGCTGAGGCAGGGTTGCTGGAAGATCTGTGGGCTCTGCGTCGAAACCATCTAGGTGGCCACTATTGTTGGGAGAAAGAGCGCCTGCGCATATGCCCCGTAGTACGGGGGCAAGTCAATGCGAGGATTGTACAGGCAGGAGAATCAGAGCTGGCGGGTTTCTGAAGGCTTGCATTGTCTAGTCGAGTGACTCCAGCCTTTCCCGCAATTCGGGACGGGCACCATTGCTCAAGCCTTTGCCGCGACAATGCTGGACAGGTAGTGAAGTCGAAATACGACTCCAGATCACGATTGTGACAAGGCACTTTAGTAGGGTTCACCTTGTGCTAAGCGAGATCCTTTTGTCTCGTCCATTATTCAGAGATGTTCCGTCGTGTCTATTCAGTCTCATTTTCTATTAAACACGCCGTCTTTGACCAGACGCCACTCAGGAGAGGCAAGGATCTGACCCACCACTTCCCAGGCCTCCTCGTCTGCCACGTCGCCGCTCTCAAACTCGCGCAGATACCGCCAATTGCCGTCTTGCGAGGTGCCACCGCGAATCCGGGAGATGATGTGCGCGTACGCACTATCGCGCTCAGCCCATAGGTCGTCCATATCAAGACCCTTCATCTGGAACCTATCCTTCAAGATATCGTTGCGTGGTACGATCTGCACAAATAACCGCTCAATTCGCGGCAGGTTCTCTACCAGCAGGCGGACGTGATCTGCAAGCGGGAAAATGCCTACATAGCTCAGCGCCTGGATGGTTGGGGGCACGAGAGCTGCATCGTTTGGGAAGGCCTCTGCGCCGAGAAGGCCGCCGAGCAGCGATGGCGGCCGCCGGTGAAAGTACTCGTACGTCTTGTAGACTTGCGTCGATGAACCTTCATTTAGGAGCACGGAGGTCCACGGCCGGATGCTGAAGAGGGCGCATGGAACACGAGGGGTCGTGGGTCGCGGGAGGGAAGATGAAGACGAGAGGAAGTTTGGATCGGGTGGGCGCACCTCTGTGGGCGTCTTTTTGTGCACGCTTTCAGGCCTGACTGCCTTGGATTCCTCTCGGGATAGCGAGAGGATATGATGCGTCTGGCTAAAAATCCACTCATCACCCAAGAAGAGCATGCGCGCCAGCAGTGACGCCAGTATGCGCGGGGACGCTATGATGGTAAAGCGCAGGGGGTTGATGACATCAAACAGCAGTCTCCATAGCCAGTTGGTGTCTTCGTTGAAAATGATGTCTCTCTCGCCACGATGTAGTAGCGAAGGCGAGAGCGGTTCCGGGCTGTACCCGTAGTGGCCGCTACCGTCACCTCGTCGATAGAGACCTATGTCGCCGTTACCACCACCAGGATGTGCGCTCGAGAAGACCAGCGTCAGACTCTTGACATAGGGCGCCAGGTTGTGGTTCTTGTTGTCTCTGATGAATGCCAGGAGCGGGATGGCGGACGGGGACATGGACTGCTCGACCCGCATCAGGTCAAGACGGTCCAAGTACCAGACAGCGTGGCTAAACAGGAGGGGTAGGACAGTGGCGCGCCACTGTCGATTGACCAAAGAGACATTCTTGAGATACTGGGCGTGAGGATCTGACACTCTTAGCATGTCAGCATCAGGCTGGTCATGAAGTCGTAGGTCTGAGGGCGCATGCTCGGCAAGGAAAGTGAAGACGTGAGCGAGAAGCTCGGCAGGTAAAGAGTCAATGGTCAAAGATGTTGCTCCCTCAATTGTATTCATTGTATGACACCTAAGTAGGTACTGGATGTATGTACATACACAGGTGTAGTAGGCATGGACAACAATTTGGCATCAACCAGTCCCTATACACTTTCAAGTGACACCCACCAGAGGAATGGTTTTGTCTGCAGCTCACGGCACGTCGTCGTCACCCACGTCTTGTCAAATGTCGGGAAGACGGCGTCCGACTAAGGAACTTATCGCGCCGCCGCTATCGCATTCCCTGTCCTTCCTGTTTCAAAGCCTCGGTATGGTCGACCAGGGCCTTTGAGGGCGTCCCGATAGTTCCGACCATCCTAGCCTTTTGGAAAAGGCGGGGGAGGGGCACAATGTTGTCCACTTACCTTACCTGCCCTGCTTACCAGCCCCTACCTACAAACAGTCTACAGCATGCTGTCCTACACACGCAATACATCCTACGAAGGTACAGTACTACTGATTCTCAAAATATGCAATCAGCCGTCTGTCTGCACGTCACTGTGCAAGGGCTGTGTAACTTGGACAACAATTTCCCGACTTGCATAGGAAAAAAAAAAAAAAAAAGCACGGCAGCTGTCCTCCGGCAGAAATAACCACCTCTGCTGAAGAAGTATGGAGGTACTCATGTATGTAGGGCGTGATGTTGTGCCTTTGCGGCGTAAAGTACAGAGACCTGGGGAATTAATTACAACCCGCCCGCCGTCTTCGAATATCCGGTAGTGAAAAAAAGTATCCATAGAAAGTCTCATATAAACATCCTCGCAGCTTTCTGAATGGCCCATCTCGGGTCACAAAGTATCCCGTGTACCCGGGCCTCCGAACAAACACAAAACCCAATCCCTCACGCGGTGCACGCATAGTAATAATTGTGCTAGTCATCACTTACTCATTGCATTGCAGTCCATTCAGAACCACCCCGCCTCTTTCCCTCCGTACTAGTGGGTTGGGAAGTGGGCTCATGATGGAAAGCATTTCGACCCCTCATCTTCCCCCCCCCCCTGGCATAGAGTGTGCGGTCCAAGCAAGAAACCAGGCTTCACTTGTTGTTTTCTTATTTGTCTCCGTGCCAAATCCTTGTCTACTCCATGCTACCGGTCATGGCAAGCTCAGCTTTGTCAAAACTTACAGTCGCGGGGTTGAACATTAGCTCACATTGGCGCGTCTCAGGCCCGTGACGTAGTATGCAGTATAAAATGGAGCAACGTCGTAGTGTCCGAGAGGGGCATCTTTGCTGAGCTGCTTGTAAGGTAAAAGAACACATACCTAGGTGTATGTATATATCTATATATATACACACATAAACATATCTATTTCTGCCCCTCTACAAACAAATCATAAAGCTTCAACCGCCCAAATTATCACGATTCCCCTGCAGCACATCTAGGGGTCACCACTTCCACGTCCACTTTCCGCTCTTCCTCACACAGCAATAGTAAAGAAAAAGAAAATACAAAAGAGAAAAAAATAGAAAAAAATATGGTCGCCTCCAAGAAGAACTTCCAGCGGCCTCCTTTCCGCGCCGAACACCTAGGCTCACTTCTCCGCCCGCAAAAGCTGGTCGACAAGCGCGTGGCCCTCGACGGCGAGAAGGCCCTCGTCATCGCCAACGACAAGGAACTGCACTCCATTGAAGACGAGGCCATCGATCAGATCGTCAAAGAGCAGCTGGATCTTGGCTTCCATGCCGTCAACGATGGCGAGTATCGCCGCCACCAGTTCTGGGGCACCTTCTTCCCCGCCCTCGACGGCATGGAGGAGATTCAGGATCCACCCCTGGACATGTTCAGGCTTTACGTGCCTGACTTGGCTGCTTTTAGTGAGCTTGAGCTTCTCCCCTCCCCGCCCTTTTGCTCCCGGAGAAACCAGATTTTCTATGGCAGGAAAAGAAAGAAAAAAAGTGCTAAGCTAACCTGCCCCTCTCTCTTCCTCTCATAGCCGAGGCTGGGCACAAGCCCGGTGAGTCAATTGTGTGCGTGGGTAAGATTAAGCATGCTGGCAGCCAGTATGTAGACGACTGGAACTATTTGAAGAAGCGATTGCCGGCGGAGTCTGTTAAAGGTATGGAGAGGACCCATCTCCTCCTACGGCTAAGTCGCAGAATATGATGTGATACGTGAAGCTAATTAAGCTTTGTATGGATAGAGGCCAAATTGACCCTGCCAGCGCCAGAGTGGTGTAAGTCTTCCAACTCCGTCGTCTTGTGTAGAACAACTTCCTTATGTGTATCATTCTAACTTTTCTTTCCAGACCATCTCCGTTACCAGACAGGCCGCGCTTATCCCAAGGATGTCTACGCCAACGATGAGGAATACTTCGCGGATATCGCCAAAGCCTACCAGGCTGAGATCAAAATCCTCTATGAGGCGGGATGTCGCAATGTGACAATTGATGACCCCAACCTAGCCTGTGAGTCTTTTTCTTCGAGGGCTTGCGCGCACAACCACCAGCAGCCAATTGTGCAATCCTGCATGAGTATTGCTTAACGTTCTTGCTTTTCCTTTTGTTTAGACTTCTGCTCCGAGAAGATGCTTCAGGGCTTCAAAGACGCTGGCGAGGACTCCGAAGCCCTGCTGGATCGCTACATCAAGCTCTACAACGACTGCCTCCAGGGCCGCCCAGACGATTTCCACGTCGGCCTGCACCTCTGCCGCGGCAACTTCGCCTACAGCCGGCACTTTAGCGAAGGCGGCTACGACCGCATCGCCAGCAAGCTCTTCAACGAGATCAACGTCGACACGTACTTTCTCGAGTACGACACGGAGCGCGCGGGCGGCTTCGAGCCGCTCAAGGAACTGCCCCCTTACAAGAACGTCGTGCTCGGCGTCATCACGAGCAAGTTTCCCGAACTCGAGGACCTCGACAAGATGCGGGAGCGCGTTTACCAAGCCGCCGACTTTGTGGCCGCGGGCGCCGGCCAGACGAGGGACCAGGCGCTGCAGCGGATCGGGGTCAGTCCGCAGTGTGGGTTTGCGAGTCACCATTTGGGAAACAGCGTGTCGAGGGACGACATGGTGGCCAAGTTGAAATTGGTTAGGAAGTTGGCGGATTCGATTTGGCCGGGCGAGCCTTGAAAAAGTAGAGGGAAAGGAAGGGGGTTTTTGGGGCGACGCGTGAATTCGGGCGATCGGAACAATGCAATGCGAGTTTGTGGCAGTATATGGGTTACTCAACTAATAGATGGGTTACTCAACTAATAGATGAGTTACTCAACTAGCTCATGAGTTACTCAACTAACTCAAGTTTGCAATATTAAAAGAATAAGAACGAAATACTTCTCCTGAGTTAGTCTTGTCCTTATTGACATGTGACCGCACACATCTGTTTTCGCTCGTGAGCAGCAACTGCATGAGAGTGTTTATCCTCTATACCTGGTGCCCAAACCCACCGTTGAAGCATGTCCTGTGGCTTTAGACGTGCTCTCTGTCGAGTGTCAGCGCTGCCAATGCAGTGGAGAAGGCTAGGTTTATAGTTTTCCATTCTCGAACTCAAACACTGTAATATTGCGACGCTCTCAGATGACGATGTGGTCGCCTCCTGTTCGTGCTAAATCTACCAAAACCAAAAAAATCCATTTCCCAAACTCCGTTGCTGGGTCCCTGTGATACCTGTCGTTATGCCAAAGGGTATCGCCCATATGCTAAGTCATCTTCGGTCTACCGAACCGAGACCAAAATGTGCCCAAGATGCAAATGCAAATAACCCGTACCGTCCGTACACAAAGAACGCCATGCCCATGTCTCGAAACACTCTAGATAATCCCCTTATACGATAGAACAGCACACGTCCAGCGCCAGCCACTCGACAATAATTCTACCTGTCGCTGTGGACGCTTCCCTTGTCGCTTTCGTCGTCACTGACTTCATCGTTGGCGTCCACGTCCCTCTCATCAATATCCAGCTCCCGCTTACGCTCCTCCTCGGTCATTTCACGCCAGGTGCTAACAGAGAGCATGACGAACGCAATAATAATCATGATTCCACCAGCCATGGCAGCGAAGCTGGGCGGTTGTCCGGTTAGAACCCAATCGCTGAGGGCGACGATGAAGATGGTCAGAAGCGAGGCGACGGAGCTCAGGACGGGCGAGGTCAGGCTGATCAGAACAAGGAAGGAGCCCGCGAAAGTGGCATTCATAACAACGGATAGAAAAAGCCACCAGGCGGTAGCGCCAGTTGGAAGGGCGAACTTCTCGAGGCCGGAGATGTGCAGCAGGGGTAGGGGGAACCAGAGCACCAGGAGGGTGAAACATCCGATCAGGCTGCCGACGGTGTTGGCGAAGATCATGCCCCGACCCGGACTGCAGCCCTCGGGCGGGCACGCGAAGCGCTTGTACAGAACTTCGTACAACCCGTAAAGAACGGAGCCGATGCCAATGATGATGTTGCCCAAAAAGCGATTCCCATCATCTCCAGCTTGCGCGCCCTCCACAGAATTGGGTTTGGAGTCCCCGTAGGCGACGACGAGTACGCCCACGATGGCGATGGCCACAGCGAAGGCTTTATCGATGCGGAAGCGCTCCTTTAGCAGGGGCACGGAAAAGGCGTAGGCGAAGAAGGCGGAGCAATTATAGATGGCGGTCAAATCAGAGGGAGTGGTCATGTCGACAGCGATGTACCAAGTCAAACCAGCGACGGTAAGGGCGCTCGTGATGAAAGCGGTGCAGTAGAGCATATAGCCGACGGGGCTGCGGGCTTGATGGTAGTGAGGGACTTCCAGAGTGCGGCCCTGAACCATCTGGGCAGTGGTGCGAACGAGCCAGACGTGCTTCTTCCAGAAGACAGGCCAGGGCATATCACGCTTCTGTAGGCGCAATATGAGCAGCTGCGCGGGCCACAGCATAGACCAACTACCGTGGGTCATATACAACATGCAGTATGCCTTGTTCCATCCCAACTCGTGCTGAACGTAGGCAGCCAGCTCCGTCTGGACGCAGAAGGAGACAAGGGAGATGATGAGAAAGACGGCGGCATATGTGTATTTCTTGCGCGCGGCGAGGCGAGCATTGGTAGCGGGCGAACGACTACGCAGGGTGGTCCTGCGGGAGGAGAAGGCGTTCTGGCGAAGGGTGCCTCCGCCGCTGAGGGAGACATTGGAGTGTGCAGAGACAGGACGCGAGTTTGATTCGGCGGCGGGGAGGCCGGTGTAGTAAGTGTTTTGGTAAGACCG
Organism: Gnomoniopsis sp. IMI 355080; assembly: GCA_027946555.1. NCBI lineage: Eukaryota > Fungi > Ascomycota > Sordariomycetes > Diaporthales > Gnomoniaceae > Gnomoniopsis > Gnomoniopsis sp. IMI 355080. The sequence continues at coordinate 123,391 of JAPEVC010000082.1, read as the reverse complement.
GCCGCGCTCGAATTGGGCGTGATCATCGTCTTGTTCAAGGTCGAGGCTGGGATCGTCGGGGGTTCGCACATTGGAATCGCGGTGTTTGTGCTTGCTAAGAAGAGGTTTCCCGGAGGGAGTGTTGGCACGCGGGGAGGATTTTCGGTCGGACATCGTGGAAAGCGGGATTGGAATGGAGGCAAGACAAAGGTAGGTGAGGCAAGAAGTGAGATTTTGTCTTGTAAAGGCGATGGCGAAGCCGAGTGCGAAGCCGAGTGCGAAGCCGAGTGCGAGGCAGGATGGGCAAGATCACAGGAGTATTAGATTGTATAGAGGGTGTCGCTAGCAAATGAGCGAGAGCGATGGACCAGTGTAGAATGAAGATGAAAGTAAAAGAAGGTGAGAAATTGACCGAGAAGGCTGCGCCATGTGGTCTCTTGGAATAGAAGCGAGTATGAATCCTACAATATTGAATTCTAGGGACGGGGCGCAGGTGGCCGTGGTGTTGAAAGGGAGGTTTAAAGGGGAAATATTGTAAGATGTAAAGGTGTACAGATAAGACAGATAAAGTTGCAGCAAAGTCAATCACATGCGCAAATGGGAGCGCATCCTCCCTCAAATTGTCCTGGTTCAACGCCGTGGGCCGGGGCCTAAAGCCGGGCTGCCGGGGGCCTAGTTCCTCCTATCTCAGGGTCTCGAGGAGCGATCAGCCGCCCCAAGCGCCCACTGGCGTTGAATTTAGGGGTCCGTCGTTCGAGATCTACGGATAATTCCACCGAAACTTTATCAATTACCCTGCCAAACTTTGGAACCCGCATGTGTTCTCACATCGACCTGCAAAGCACCCCCACACGACGCCCACGTGCGGACAGCATCTCGCAGTCATCAGACACGCGTCACGATGATAAGATTATGTGAGACAGGCGCACTGAACGTCTTCGACAAGTACTTTGTATGCCTTTTGGAACTCCGACTATATACATCATATAACATCCACCACCTCGGGGACCTTATGCATTGCTGGCACATGTCCATGGCGTCGATGAGCTACTGCCTTCCAGACTAGCAATCGTGCTCCACAGCCCCAGGACGCAGAACATCAGACCGACAATGAACAGCATCACATTCGTCACCAGGCCCACCATCATCTTCCAGCTCGAAAAGTACTCTCCCCGGTACAGGAACAGCCACATTAGCCCTGGAATCCCGTACGAGAACCACGACACAAACAGCGCCGCTACCAGACTCAGCAGGCTGTTGAAGATGGGGATTGACTCGGCAATCACGAACGCAATGGCCCACAGCAGCAGCAGCAGCACGAGCCAGCTGATCGTGCCCAGCAGCGTCCGCCGCGCCACGTGCCGCGTCTCACCAAACACCTTGAAGAAGATGAACTTGCCGGCCACATGCGCGTAGATGACGCCCGCAATCACAATCGTCGGCAGTGCGATGCCCCAGATCACCTTGCGCACCACCACCGATCCCGCCGCCGACAGCGCTGGTGACGGTACGTCTGGTCCCACAAACACATAGATCACGATCGCCGCGATCAGGTACAACGACGTGTCCAGGAACTGCAGCGCCGCCAGCGCCTTGGGCCAGTCCTCTTTATTCTTGAGCTCCGCCATGACCGTGAAGAAGCATGAGTGCGCGCAAAACGCAATCGCAATGTTGGTTACCGAGAGAAACGCCGTTGTGAACCCCAATTCGCGCGAAATGTCAATCGACGTGCTGCCGATGGGCTTCTCGATCGCCACGTCCACAATGGTGATAATGACCGCCGTGAAGATGGACAGCGTCGATGCTATGCTCATGTACGACGTGTACTGCAGCGTCCGGGGCGTGTTGAGCACATAAAAGACAACCAGTCCCACTCCTGCCCACATGATCGTGCACTGCGAGCTATCCGTCAAGTTGTTGAGTGCGATCGTCCAAGTCAACAGATGGCTGCCCATCACGAACACCATAAAGATGGTCTGGCCCCAGCCCATGATTTCGTGGCAGATGAAGCCCCATCGAGGCCCCCATAGCGTCCTGGCCATCACCTCGCCCGCATCGCCAAAAGATTGGAGATCCGGATACCGCTGGCAGAATTCGCCAAACACAAGCCCCGAGTAGCCCGACAAGATTGCGATCACGATGATAATCACGATCCCCGGTACAAGGCCTAATGTCGCAAGCACAGATGGGAGCGAAAGCACTCCCAGCGACACTGTTTCTGCTACGAGGACAATTGCCGCCTTCCTTTGCAATGTGTCAACAATCTTGCTTTTCGTGTATTGCGGGTGGCCTGCCGACCACCATTATACAGGGGCCTCGGCGACTTACCACCATGAGAGCGTGTGATAGTTGATCTCCTCGCCCTCTTCTCGTGCGAGGCTCGACATCGTCTTGTCATCTTCGTGAGGTGCTGACGCGTCCGAATTCTTCTTGTCCGAGATCCCCGACGTGTTTGAGCCGGTCTCGAGGTCCAACGCCCTCGCTGGCTTTTCCTGACTTGTCGCTGCCATCCTCACGAGGGTGGGACCAATTGTAGTCCAAGTGCCTTTATTGACGTGGTCGACGTGGTTCACTTCGCTTGCTTGTTCGTGATGTTCGTGAGAATCGTGTCGTAAGACCAGCAGTGTCGAAAACCCTTCTTGATTGCCCCAAAGGATGGATGTGGTTAGGTTAGGTAGGCGTCAGAAGAAATTTCCCAAAGGCCAGCACGTCACCTAGAAGTCCAAGCTGTATATAAAGGCAGCAAAATGTGTAGCGATGGTCATGGGGATGATTAATTAATCCTGATTTATCTATTGACCTCGGCCGCCGCGATCGGATGGACACACGACAAGTCTGGAAGGCGATAAAACCGTCTGACTCTGCTTCTTTTCCCTCGTCCGTCACTGGCTCGCCGCATGATGGCCGCTTGACGACTGCTCTACCCACAAAACGGGGGGCGACGGAACCCACCGATCCTAGTTCGCCTCGTTCCGGGCGAGAACGCACCTCAGGCGAGCAAGCATTGCCCTAGCCGGAGTCGGAGCCTCGTCGTGAAGCTATTCATACTCCGTTTTTGGGCTCATTCGACCCATTCTCCAGCCGCATGGTCGAGCGGGTTTTGAGCTTCCCCATGGGGTCTTGAACAATTGCCCTTGCATCGTCGATGCTGTGAGATCTGGTCTTCGTTAAGCCGTCGTTTTCCTTCTTCTTGACAGCTCCAACTGCTTGCGGGTCGCGGTGGAGGACCACCGGTGTGCTCGGTACACCAGAAAATTTCTGGCCGATTTGGTAAAATTTACGTGATGGCGGGCGTGCTTTGATGGGACTTGTGGAGTGGGGCCCGCTCTTTCGGGCCCGGGATGCTGGAAGCGCTGATCTAGCCCGTCTGGTAGTGGTCTTTGGTAAGCAGCCGGCAGGCTGGCAAAGGAAGTGTGGGACTTGCACAAGGCTGTTTGCAAGTTTATGCAGCCTTGTTTCGCCATCCAGCAAAACTCGAAGCTGGTGACAAGACCCTGGCTTCCGAAACGTTGTCTTTTTGCTTACGCTGGCGTAAGAGTGCACCATGATAGGGCTTGACGGCGACAACATACGCCTATCAAAACATGCGTGGAAAAAGTAACGAATTGTCTCGGGAAATCTATCTAGATGCAAGCCAATTCGAGAGCGCGCCGCGACTCAGGGAAACATCACGAACAGTATGTTGCGCTACGGGCCGAGCGAGTCGGTCGGGGTCCTGGAGGTCCCATGAGCCGCAACACGATAATGTGTGGTACATACACGGCCCCTTGCCCACAGACTATTTTTGTACCTCCGTACTTCAGTACCGATTCCATTGATGTACTTATACTTGTATTCGGCTCCACCCAGCACCCCATGGGGTTTTCTCTGTGTAGTGGCGGAGTGGTTGCGGTCCGTACCATCAATGTATTACTTACGCGAGCGTGCCATTGTTGCTCAGAAAAGTATCTGCGATCCGTCGTACAGTACAATCCGGATATCATTCCTGATCTTGTGATCCTTCGTCCTCTGATCCTTCATCTTCTGACCCTTCATTCTCTGACCCTTCATCTTCTGTCACTTCATCTGACCCTTGATCAGAGTCCGACACATCCCAAATAACCTCCTTAGCAGACAGTTTACGTGAGAATGCTCTCTGCTTCTGCAGAACGTCCTCAGGAATCGGGCCCTCCACATACTTCCACGTGTCAGTGACCACGACGTACTCGACTGAATCTCCTTCTCCGTGATGGTTCCACGTCCGCCCACCGAGTTTGCTCGGTCCTGTCCAGCACCACTCCTCTAACTGCGTATCTTCGGCACTCAAGTGACCTCCATCCGTCACAGCCAGCCGCCAATCTTTGTTTCGTGTCACAATGGCCATCATTTCAGCCTGCTTCCACGATAACGTCTCGTACTCGACCCGCAGCTCCCGCAGGCCAGGTGATCCGCGAAACTTGGCCAGCCAGTCCTGACGCATCGTGAGCCGCGCGTCGGACTCCCACCACCACCAATCCGAATAGCGGATCGTAATGGTCAGCTTCGAGGGGCGGAAGTTTGCGTTGGCAAAGATGCTGTTGAGCGCATCGCCGTCTTCTAGCCAGTACATCTGGGTGAAGAAGCGGACCTGCTCAAGGCTGCGGACTTGAGATGGGGTGAGCTTGTTGAAGAAGTTTTCGCAGGCCTTGTAGCCCGAACGACCGTGCGGTCCGCGGTCTGAAGAGATGGAGTGGATTAACACCTTGAAGTCATCGAGGTCCTGCTCCTATGGCAACTCAGGGAGTGACTAACCGAACCAGAATGCCCATTCGAGTTCTTCCAAGAAGACTTGTTGTCCCTCCGCGTATGCTAGCTTACATGTCTCTAGGAGAGAACTGCTGGCCTTCTTCGGTCCCTTGAAGCCTGGACGATACCAGTACGAGTCCTCGGGGTACGCTGCAGAATCGTCTTCATATTGCACAAGCGAATAAGCGAAGATTTTGTTGCGTATCTCGCCCGGAAGGATACCAAAGAGTGGCGACTGGTCTTGGTAGTGATAATTCTGTAGGTTGAGTGGTGGCTGTTCTTGGTAGTGATGATTCTGCATGTTGGGCTGATGTTTCCTGGTAACCACGTTTCCCATGGCATATCCTACTTGTTCAGTCGGGGCACAAGAAAGTGACGATGAGCATAAAAAGAACAAACTAAAAAGGTCGATATGTCTTATGGAGTGCGCAATATATATTTACACTCTTTGCAGTCATATATACGGCGACGGCTTGTAGGCAGGAGAGCGAGTGGGTCCGGCTGCTGCCTGGTGCCGGTGGCACAGTCCCCACGCGAGCCACTGACCATAGAGCGCGTGTCTTGCGCTAATCTAATTCATTCACCAGCCCTGGAGTATTTTCCCCTTGAAGTTATCTATTAGTCGAATTGATGTGCGAGGAAGTGGAATGTCCCTTTGAGCACAGGTTTTGTTTCTGTCCCGGGGGGGGGGGGCCGCACCGAGTCTTACTGCACACAATCTGCGAAGGAATCTTTTACAATGCTCACCCTCGACTTCAGCGTCGTACCCAAGTGCGAATATTATGGTATGAAATTTGGACTTGATGGCAAAGCTAGGTATCATTTGTTGCTTGTCATGACAGCCTGGTCCCTCGAGTTGCTGTACCGCACGGCTAGGTACAAATTGATCACCGAGGCATATATGATGGAAGAAAGCCACTCGGTCTTAGGTCGACTCACTTGACGCAATGGGCTCCTTGGAACGTCCCATCGCCTCCGCCTCTTTCTGCTCCAAAGCACCGGGCTCGGTCGGATCCACGCCTAGACGCATAGCCTCGGCGACCTCCTCTGCCGGTCCAGTAAACCACTTCCGAGCCCAAACCACCCAAGAGCCCACGGCGCCGACTCCTATTATGCCCACCGCGACGACGGTGTAATTCAACGTCTGACTGGTCACGGGGTTCGAAGTCGGAAGACAAAAGACGACAGTTATGAAGCCGATCCACGAGCACGCTGTCGCGGCCACTACGCGAGATAGGGCCCCGAGGTTGAAAGGGCCTTTCATGGCTACAAAGCTGCGGTGCCAGAGGAGGCCTATGAGGATGGGAATTCCGTAAGATATGTACAGCCCAATGGTCGCGATCGAGGTGGCCGCAGCAAACGCTACGCTCGATCCGAGGGACGGAAGGGCCAGAACAAAGGATAAAGTGGCCGCGAGCCAGACGGTGCGGATAGGCGATCGGAACCGCTCGTCCACCTTGTGGAAGAAGGACGGAATGCCGCCATCTCGAGAGAAGGCGAACATCATGCGACTATTGGACGTCATGGAAAACAGTCCGCAATGCCAGACGCATACTGCAAACCGATCAGCAGTCAAACGAGGTAGATCAGATGCTGTTACAGGTCTTCGAGGAGTAACAGCATCCACGTTAGATAGAAGAACAATTTACCAATGATAACAGAAAAGACTGCCAGGGCCCCTTCCTCACCAAATACATCAAACAGGATCTTGAAGACAGGTTGGGAGTACTCATTGTCCAGAGTATCGGCAAAATTCTGGATGGAGAACAGGAACGCTACAGTTGATCAGTCAGCACTCCGTTAAGCCTGGAGGTCGGGAGAAAGAGGTGTGAGCCTTACCCATCAGAACGAAGAAGCCAAAGATAGCACTGAACCCGACACTCGAGACCACTCCGATCGGGGCGCTCCAGTCAGCATTCCTAGTCTCCTCCGATAGATGAGCCGAAGCATCGAATCCGGTCAGCGTATACTGGCTCATTAGGGAGCCACATACAGCAATGTAAGCTGGACTCGCTCGAATGCTCCATCCGATTCCCTCCAGCCCCGTGCCATCATAGAACGTGGCAAAGACGAATTTCCCAGATTGGTGAATAGGCGCCTTTGCGAGGACGGCGATGGCGATGGCGGTCACACCAACGCTGTGCAACAATATCGAAAAGTTGTTCAGGTACCTGAGGATGTGCACGCCGAAGGTGTTCACCATGGCGTGAGAGACCAGCACCGCCGCGTATATCCCAATGGTTTGCGCCGCGGTCCCCTCGAAATCCGGGTTTTTAACTTTCGCTGCGACGGTTATCAGGCCAGCAAGGCCTGAAGAAAAGGTATTAGCGTCTCGTGAAATTCAAATTCCGTTGTCTTCTACTTTGAGTATTTCTCCAGGGCAAACCTAGAAGTCAGAGGCTTTGAAGCACCAAGAAGAAGGGACATACCAAAGCTAATGCCTGTCGTCACAGCAACTTGCCCGAGCAGGTTGAACCAGCCCGTTAGCCATGCCGCGAAAGGACTCCATCGAGGCGGCGCAAGTAGGGCTGCCCAGAAATATGGCCCACCGCTTGTGGGTATAGCAGAGACAATCTCAGCCATTGCGATCGCGACGATCATGGTGAAGAAGGACACAACGATCCAACCGACACTCATGACGCCCGGGCCGCCTTATGTTCTTTGTTAGTAAGTGATTCTTATCACATTCAGCTCACAGTGTGTCTCAGGGGCAATCCCACGAGGTGCAGGCCAACCTCTTCGCGGGAGAGGTAATTTCAACGAATGGGAGATGGAATATAAGCCCGCGAGCACGCACCGGTGTTGAGTCCATAGCTGAAGAGTGTCGTAATTCCGGTGATGACGCTGATGATACTGAACGAAACGCCGAAGTTGTGCGCCAAACCCCAGTCTCTCTTCAACTCCTGTTCATAGCCAAATTGGGCGAGGCGGTCTTCATCGTGGCCATGTACTGCGGCCGCGTTCGCAGATGGCCGCCGTTCTATCGAGGAGGCATCCATAGTGATATCCCTAATCCCTTCCTGCGATGTACTTTCGGATCGACAGCTGTGTATATATATATGAACTGTGGTGTTCCTACAAGGCGGTCGCACTCTCCCCCGTCGTACCAAAGATATTTATATTATGAGGATATGAACAAGGAACTCCATAATTGAAGTGAGATTTGACATATAGCGTCTAATGTGAACTTATCAAGATTGTGAGACGATATCTGACCGAGCGGGCGTGTGTCCCAAATCGGAAGGGTGCATACGTCGCGGCCTTGCCAAGCCAATCAGGAATGGGAGGGAGGAGGATGCTCCAGGGAGCTTATCTGTGGCTTCTACACTACCGTAGGGCTGCGACAGTCGCGTGGCTTCCTGGCAACAAGGATTTATTAGAATGTTGCTCTTGGTTTTTTCCCGGCGTGTCTTACATCATTTTTTGCCGGTGTGCTACCCTGCATATACCTCCCAGATACTTTACCGAGTGTCTGGTCAAGCCACCGGTATAAGGGAAGGGCTAGAAGTATCCCAACGTAGTAACTTCAGCCGAGCAAGAAATCACCCACTTCGACCACATTCTGTCTTTGATTTGCCAATTCTGATCCTTTGCAGATTGCTTGACTCGGCCGCGTAGCTGAGAAGCCGATTTTCTAAAGTCTTATCGTCAAGAGGCGCCGTCTCAGGAAAAGACACAAAGACGGGTTTGCTGAATGATACGATTGGATAGCAGCAAAAACTATGAATTATTCAAGTGTTTAAGTAGCTGCTTCCGTATAAACAGGTAATTCCTCCAGTTCTTCAAACTCCTGCAATGAAACATCATAACCCAAATGTCTCTTCAGCAATTCATGAGTTACAAACCTCTCTGGACAGTTGCCCTGTGCATCCACAAACGATACATGGTGGTTCACATCACTGATCCGCTGCAGCTCATTGGCATGCCGATGATGATGCGGACAGCCATCCACCCCGATCAAGAAGATGGTCACATGCGCCCAGGACAGACCCAACAAGTCCAGCTCGAACTCGTCCATGTCTTGCGCCTCGCCGTCAAGCAGCAGCAGTAACCGGAGCATGGGCGTTTCCGGTCCAGCTTGCCAGCCGTAGACGGGGTGATGAGTCGCGGAGGCTGAATGCTTCTGGAAGTGTAGGTTCTTGACGAGTTGCCAACCGGTCATTACCCGCGTGCCTCCGCCAATGGCAAGGGTCCGCCATTTTTCGTCAAAATTGTGATGGTTGACGACGCCGACATATTTGGCATGGGTCGAGAAGGTGGCGAGGTCGTAGCCGACCCCGGGAATGTGGGCGTGGTTTGACATGGCATCGACAAAGCGGCGGATGATGGCTTTTGCAACCTCTGGATGTGTTATCAGCTGACGATGTCTCGGTGAAAAGATGCATGCATAACTGACCCTTGTTTTTTGGTTGGGTAGATGGTGTGTACTCCGTAATAGTGTACTGATCGTACACGGGCCTCACCGGCTTGAAGTCCATGGACCCAGAGACGTCAAGCAAAATCATAGTGTCGTCCGTTGCTGCTTCCGGACGGTCGAATGCATGGAACGGCGCCGGCATGACTTGCTTCGAATAGCCATGAGACTTGTATTGGCGACATACGTCGGTGTCCGAGAAGTATGCTGGTGGTGGCTCGACCGCTGAGGCCATTCGGGCTTGGGCCATGTTCATTGCTGAGATGAAATCGGGCTTCATGACTGAGCCGGATGTTCCCTCGCGATGGTTTAGGACCCAATACAACCGCTCTTCTGCAGTGTCCTCGAAACCACGCCAGGTAGGGGTGATACCTCTCCATCCTATGAAATGACCACATCTCAGCAAACGATTGTTCAAACAGTGGGCTTTGTGGGGGAGGAACTCGTGGAATAAGAAGGACTCACCTGCCGCAGCATCCACGGTGAATTTGAGAGGGTTTGATGCTCTGTCCGCCCAGGCCACAGGAATCGGCTCAAAATAACCAGCTCTAAGTAGGTGTAGGTATTGGATGGGACGATGAGTGCGAAGGTGTGCAATTTTCCTAGCCATGCCCATTTTTTCTTGATACATAGTCACGATATCTCTCCAGTTCTCATCAGGCCAGCGGCCAAGTTCCTCGGCAAGAATCGAATCTTGGAGGATTCGTGCCTCCTCGACCGCTTTCTGCTCCGCTGACCTGATGTGAAGGAACTCTTTAGCCCGACCCAGTCTGGACATGCGTTTAGATGCAGCCTCAACGGCTATCTTCTTCTCCTGTTCTTTGGTTGTGGCCTGTTCATCCCATATGCTCTGGGAGGGTTCCCTTGCATCGACGTCACTTTGCGCTCGCTGGTTGAGTGTATTATTGAGCTGAATTGTTTGCTGGATTGCTTTGGTATGATACTTCGGGATTGGCCTCATTCCAGCCCAGACACCTGTGCTAAACTGTCCGAAAGATGCGGATCCCCCGCCATAGCTGGCAAACGGACCGTAGGGTGAAACGACACCGAAGCGATAAGGGTTTCTCCAGCCCAACGTTGCCGTGTTATCATTGTAGGCCTTTTCGCCAGGATACATGACTGCTTTCGACCAGATGTCCTGGGTCCTGTAGCGGGCAGCCTTGCGCCTTTTGTACCCGCATGATTTACATGTGCAGTAGTAGTCTACGTCATGTTCTGGTGGCTCAAGGTCCGTGTTATAGATGCGGTAGTGTAACTGGACAAACTGGAGGAGTTGCTGCATTTCTTGCTAGAGGAATGTCAGTTGATGAGATCTAGGGCTGGGCCTGGACAAACTGTATACCTCATCTCGCGCGCGGATTTCTGCCGCGGCGATAACCGCGTTCTGGTGGTGATGATGTGGAATGCTTTCAGAGTAAGCAGGCGGCGCTGCTGGATCAACTTTGGACGGCCCTTGTGATTTGGAGGTAGCCATATTGTGCAGGTGAGAAGTTCCGTTCTTGACGGACGAGACAAAGATGCAAAGTGGATTGATCTTCGAGCGTAACAAATATAGGTCCCATGATAAGGTGATTATGGTGTTCGGCTTACCTTAAGCAGGGAGACGCGGCGCCTCACCGAGAAAGGGTGCGCTGAGGTCAGTAACCGGGAAGTCGGCCACGGCTGCCTGCGCAAGCCGCAAAATCATCCAATTGCGTGGGCAGTCAACATGGGGCGAAACGTTGCGGTAGAGCCAGTCCGCTGGCATTAACGAAACACATCACCATTATCATTTCTACCCATTAGCTGTTCGGACGAACGGCGCGTAGTCTTTGAGGTTTGCAGGCTATTAGTTCTGGTTACCTCAGGCCCCCTGTTTTCTCGCAACACATCCATTCCAGAGTGTCATTTCCCCAATAATTGAATGCGTTGTTTGTAGGCTACCTACGATATAACTTCATCAAGTACCTATATCTACAGTTTCCGATCGGATGGTCTCTGGGCGGATGGTTTCAGCATTCAGGCCTCATGCCCTCGGAGACATTCAATATTGCCCATGCGACAAGTGGTTACTGCGCAGTCGCATATCAACCTATCATGAAATTTTGGCCGTTGCTACTTCCCAGTTCTTGTCAAACCCTTTCAAACCTGCCAATTCAATTTTGGGCTCGAGGATACCTAGGTATGTTATTCCTCCTCATGTTTACGCGTTGCTAAGGGTATCTGAACATTTTGGACTTCTTCTGTAGACCTCCTAACCAGGACGTTCCCAGTCCTGGGGCTGTCTTCGGCATTTGGGGTAAATGAGCTCGCTTAAAAATCCAATGCAATCAGATAATGTACCTGAAGCCTCTTGGAGTTCTCACATCATTCTGTGTGTCGTCGTCCGGATTTTCGTTGAAGATCCTATCCAGTTTCTTGTTCTCTCTCCAAAGAGAGAAGCTCAAGCCGGCGGAGACAACGGCAACCAACAGACAGAACGCGGTAGATATCCAAGAGCCTTTTGTGTAGTACGGCTTTTCGTCGGCTGGAAAGACGTTGGTCCCCAACAAGGGACCACACTGACCCAATGTCCTGTTATCCGTTAGAAATCTGCCGAAGCGGCGCAAGCGAGGTCTGGACACGACGCCTCTTGAAAGAGCAGGAATAGAAACCTACTGGAATATTGCCCAACCTCCTGTTCTTTTGCTCTCGGTAGAGTGCATATTCGACACCCAGGACATCATGAGCGACACAGACACGAAAATCAAGATCGCCAAGTAAACACCGATATATCGTGCGACTGGATTTCTTGACACGGCCAGCAGGATGAAGCCAATGGCAGCAACGAGCCCAAAGAAGCTTATGAAAGGGCCTCGAAGACGGATCTTATCCGCCAAGAAGTTGACAGCAAGGATCGTGAAGAAACATAAAAGATAGGGCGGTGCCGACAAGCCGTTTGCCTGAAGACTAGAGAAGATTCCAATCTCGGCTATGATGCTGGGCACGAAGAGCGGCAAGCTCGCGAATGATACCTGGTGAAGTATCGTTAGAAACACATTAGCTGAGGGGTCCTGAGGTGGTTGCTCACATTGCAGCCAAAGTAGATAATGCCGGTGACGAAGCTCCGCCAATCCCTGAGGCCAGCAAGTAGCTCTTTGATGCGCAATCCGTTGTGTTTTCCCTCTTCGGTGTCCGCGACCTGGCCCTCATTCACGCAGAAAGATCCTACTTCCTTTTCCCGCTCGGAGAGGAAACGGGCGTCACGAATGCTGTCAGGAAGCATGAAGAATGCGAGGATCGTCATAAGCATGGTGGGGAGGCCTTCGATGAGGAAGAGAATTCTCCATGAAGGTACGCTGCTCTTGATCAACAGAATCTGTTTGCAAAGGAATTAGTATGTACAGTGTCGTCCGAGACTGAAGGTATCTGTAATCTTACAGCATAACCCAAGGCTCCACCGTAGGCGTTTGCGAGGGCACTGCCGGAGATGAAGAGGCCTTGTCTGAAGCCGATCTTGTCTCGCGGGTAAAAGAAGGACAGATAGACAGGAACACCTGCGTACATGGCCTCGAATATGCCAAGAAAAAATCGTATGGCCGCGAGCCCTGAGAAGTTGTGTACCGAAGCTTGGAGTGAGGACAACGCAGACCATGCAAATACCACACAGGCGCACCAAATATGCGCTGGGAAGGCTTTCCATCCAGCGACTGTCCACATGGAGATGATATCTGCCAGTGGAAGGCCATTGTAAGCTATTGCACACGACGCGGAACTCCTGGAGGACTGGGACAAGGGCACATCCACGCCGAAATCCAGTAAACTGTTGCGATTATAGTATTGGGGTGACTCACAGCCAATGTAAAAGATGGTTCCTAACAGGTTGTACTGGTTCCCAACAAGACCGATGCCATCGTCAAGGCCGGCTTGGTGTGCGTTGCCCAAGTTCGACCGGTCCTGTGAATCGCGGGGTTTTATGTCAGACAACTAGTGGCCGTAGTTTGGGGGTATGGAAGGTGGGCTTTGCAAAAGACGTACAAGCACAGAAAGCATATAAATGAGGAAGATGACCGGCATGATATGGAAGTCTAGTTTTCGAACATAGGCTGCCTTCTCCTCGGCGGTCGGAGCGATCAGGTCCTCATCGTCGAAAAACTTGTCGGCCTTCTCGACCTCGTCGAGTTCAGGCTTGCCCGTCGCGGGCTGGGATGGAGCTGGGCCTCGCGGTGACATTCTCAACAACTATGCGACTGGAAACACACAAAGATTGAACGAACTACCAGTGGCAAAACTGTAGAAATCACCACAGGTCGAGGAGGCCCCAGGTAAATAAACAAGCTAGGGAGACGAAGCGACACCGACATTTTTCCAAAGAAACAAAGCGAGACATGCCGCGCATTTTTATTGATGCAGAGGTGCCTCATGACGACCAACTTCTCGCGTATCTCGGTACTACTCGGTCGAATTCCGCAACGAAGGCTAGTCTAGTTTCTGTCTGACTACCTTGGACGTTGTTCCCCATCCACACGCCGTCGGTGTACAGTAGTAAGCCGCTGCGTCCATTGGCCCACCTCGTCCGGGTGCAAGCCACCAACGACAGGGTCCCTGGGGTTGGGTGGAGTGGTATTGGCAAGCTGTTGGTGCTCTCAAGGCGGGGTACCAATGCCTCTCGTGCGGGACTCGAGTCGCGGTGCCTACGCGGGCCGCTGTATACCTGTTAAAGCATCGTGAAAATTCCCGGTCGAACGCGGCAAGGAAACGAAAACGCTTCGACATGTATGCGAATAGATTTGCGTGTAGACTCATAACGTCTTGCCAAGTTACCAAGCATTCGGGTACGTCCGTACGTCCCTAGGTACTCACTTGACTATCCGAACCTGTGAGTCTGACAGGCTTGGCGGCTTGGCTGGCTTGGCTCCCCAGATTCTCCAAGTTCTGGGGGGTTCGCGAGATGTGGGGGACGTTGACAAGTGGAGGCCGGGGAAGACAAGGGGGCGTAATGGGTCGATAACAAGATCCCACTATCAACCTTACCTACCGCACTAGTAGTGCGCCATGCACCGCATCCCGGGCTCTCGGGATACCTGAATCAGACCAGTCAGGATGGACCACAGACTAGAGTGAGCCAATTCGGCGTTGGTTTTCCGCCGGCGATTTTGTTTTCCCGAGCGGCTCAAGCAACCGTGGAACTCAGAGGGAAAGTCTGCCATATGGATATACAAGGTACTTCAGAGTATGAGAAAGGACCATCACTGATTAATGCCCATGTCACTTCTTCAGAGACCGAACCCCTTTACTTGATAGATCGTAGGCTAGGCTGCACCCGTGGATAACCATGCTTTAGGTATAAACGAGTTTCCTTTTATGCCGCAGTCGCTAGTATCGAGAACAGGGGCAGCGTCTATTAGAAACGTGATGAACCTGGTTTATTATAGGTGCTGCACAGCAAATATATGAAGATCATCATCTAGAAAAAATCTCTATAATCTACTCTTCTCAGCCAATAAATTATACGCCCTCGGCAGAGACTCAAGCAACCCTGAATCAATGTCGCTGACGCTCTTCAACCCAGCACAATTCATGAGGATATCCAGATCAGCCAGCAACCCCTTCAACACATGCCTCACCCCCATTTCACCACCTATACTCAAGCCCCAGATCCATAGCCTCCCGATAAAGACAAATTTGGCACCCAGCGCCAATGCCTTCACCACATCAGCAGCGCCTCGAACACCGCTGTCGAACGTAATGACAAAATTCGGTTGGTCCCCGAGCTTCTTCACAATACTCTCCAGCGCATCTAGGCTTGCGATCGCCCCGTCTACCTGTCTCCCAGCGTGATTCGACACCACAATGCCCTCAAACCCAAGGTCCGCGGCTCTCTGGGCGTCATCGACCCGTTGGATGCCCTTGATCAGAAAGGGCTTGCCACCACTGATTTCTTGCCACTTCTCCCTCGCCCAGACGGCCTTCTCCCAAGACCATGCGCGTCCGTGCCAGACATTGTCAATCCACATGGCGCCTGCTTCCTCGGGTTGGGTTTTGGGATCGATGCCTTGCTCTGCCAGACGCTTTTGAAAGACGGGGTCCGTGAGTCCCAAGTCAGCTCCAATACCGCGGTAGAAGGCGTAATTAGAGGTTGCTACGTCGTCATGCCTCCAGCCCAACTGCCAGGTGTCAGTGGTCAGTATGCAGGCAGTGAAGCCGGACTGATAAGCTCGCGTTAGAAGCGAAATGGTAAGCTCGTCGTCGTGCGGCATGTAAAGCTGGAAAAACCTTGGTCCTGCTGGGATTTTACTCGACTGGGGGTCGTTGCTGTCTCGCGTAGCTGCACGCCCTTCATCGTTGGCCTTTGCTACGTCTTCGATGGGGTAGGAGCCGGCGGTCGACAAGCTGTAGGGAATTCCGAGCTCTCCTGCAACCTTGGCAACAGGGAGCTCGCCCTGTGGATGATAGATTTTGTTGATACCAATGGGCGCAATCCCGATTGGTGCCGAAACCTCATGACCAAAAATGCTTGTCTTGAGGGATCGCTCGTTGGTATCAACGAGCTGGTGAGGGACTATTTTGTGGCGGAAGAAGGCTTCACGGTTGGCAAGATGCGTATGCGACAGACCAGCGTTGGAAGAGGCATAGTACCATCCATTCTGTGTCAACTTTTCCTTCGCAAGCTCCTCGAGTTTATCGGGATCTGTGGGGCGTCGTCAGTCAGAGCTCTCTCGACGCAGTGCTTTGTCTACCTTCTCCGATGCGTATCTCACTCACGTGTGTTGAATGGGGGGACCTGGCCATCATTCAGTTTCCAGAAATTTTCTCGCTGGTAGAGGCCCCATGGGACGTCTTTTCTGCTCTGGATGTGGGGCGACTTTGGGTCTGACATGTTGGACTGGTGGTTTGTGTGTAGGTGTAGAATAGAGCAGAGCTTGGCATAGTAGCGGGAAACGATTATCGTGGTTTATGTATTTGTCACTAGTTGCTTGTATTCAAGTGGCAAAACCAGCTGGATCTGAAAGAATATTTATTCACACCGGTAAGAATTGCGGCAGATGTCCGAATGATGGTGACGGTCTTGTCAATATAACCTGTCTTGCCCGTGCGTACTGGTGACGTAAATTGCCCCCCCCCCCAAGCGCCCCCCTTCAAGTACCAGCATTTATCGGGTTCATCGGATAGTCTAGAAACAATAGTCAAATTGGCACCGTATAGAAGAGCATCATTGAAGTCCGTGATATCCAAGAAATCGCGCAGTAGGATAAAAATAAACAGAACCATCATGTCTCAGAAAGTATTCTCGATAGGATGCGTGTGTCGGATGTTCAGCGGCGTTGAGCATTCCAATAACATTTGTGGAACCCCCCCCCTCCGAGAAGAGGTTCATCTTCATTACTAGCCAGGCTCTGCGACTGATGATCAACTTAACTGGAGAATCTGCTTACTCTTTGATGATCAATCAGGACTACCCCTACAAAGAGTCCCATTGCTCCATGGAGTTCGGCATGGGCGAGCAGCCCTCTTCACCAACTTTGTACAGCGTTTCTTAGACTTTGGAATGTACTACACAAATCTCACCGACCACATTGCAACTGATTAAGCGCCAATGAATCGATTGCCAATATACATGGCTTTCAATGTTAGTCATGATGGTTATCGCCAAATCCTTCAGCGGCGACCAAACGACGTGCCACATCTCACAAGCCACCTTGTAAGTCGACTGTCTACATACCTGCTCAAGACCACGACTAGCAGAGTGTTGAATTTGAAGTCTAGGCTCATCTAAATACAAACGATAGACTACAATTATTTACCAGCGGCATCAGCGATGCCCGGGTTATCAATGAGACTATCTAGGTATGCGAAGGTCTGTACTCGTTCAAAGGGCTACCTACTGACAATCTCAACTGGTCACGCCCCAGAAAAATTGTAGAATACTTCCATAATCACGTCTATGACCTTCAGCCTGTAATTCATGTCCTATGTTTCTGGGAATGTTACCAGGTCCAATGGTCCAAAACTGCGCTGCTAGCTTCTGGTCTATTGGGCCCGGATAGAAGATGTCTCCATACAAAAATAAGCTACCTAGATGCAGAGTATACTGTATGAATGTTAAGAAATGACTTGCACATAAACAAAAACCCCAATTACTTTGTCCTGAAGTTGCGGACTGTTTTCGAGCCTTTCCGTGCCACCATAGAAGCCCTCGTGAACCAACTGCCTCCAGCCATTGACGGAAGTGGATGGTGGATGAAAGACATGGAGTGTCTACAATTTGTCCTCTGCTTAGGTGGCGTACCTAAGTAGCTTCAATGGAACGAGCTTGTTGGAATTCCACCCAACCAACACTTCTCAGCATCTCGTTGGAACTTCATGCATGGACAATAAGCCAGGGGTGGCGGAAGGTACCTAGGTGTTATGAAGACTCATATCTTTCTCTTGCCTGCTTGTCATGTTTCCAGCACCCGGGAGTTCTCCTCCGCTCCAAAAGAAAATGTGCGGAATTGGATTTTGTTATGTGATGGTTTTGGTAAAGTTTATTTAATTCCAGTTACAGCGTATTATCTTGAACGATCAGCAGGAAACCAGAGAATATTTAGTAATATTTTAGTTTCGAGTCATTAAAGTAAATAGCGGCCCGTGAATGTAATCTCTGTGGTGGCGGATCATTGATTGCACCGCTTACGGGTCGACGACGTGTTTGCGTGGCCTGGATTCAATAATCCTCCCGGGCTGTGCGTGCGTGTCCTATGTTACACGTAACACGCTACGTTTACGACATCCCCCACAAAGAGAACATGTAAGAGGGGGCTGCCTTGATACACCAACTGTACGGTCAGGTGGTACCTACCTAGGTATATCAGTCGACGTAGGCAAAGACCATTTGGTACAAGATCAAGAGATCCAGTGTCGTTGTCTGCCTTTATCAGGAGAAAGAATGAGGTTTGCCGAGAAGTTCACCCCCGAAGTCCTCATCGAGGCGCCTCGCCGAGGCCCCGCAGTTCCCAACGCTGACGGCACGAAAGCTCTCTTCTCAACTTCAACACACACTATCGGAGGAGATACGCTGAGAGAAGTCAAGATTCTGAATTTGTCGACAGGGGGATCGCATGTCCTTGCAACAAACAGCAAAGCCCATGATTTCACCTGGCTCACCGCCAATTCGGTTGCGTTTCTCGAGCCTGGCGAGAAGGATGGGACCACACACCTTATGATCACCAAAGGCATCGATAAGGACGGTATTTTGGAAGAAGATCGCTACGTTGCAGCTACGTTCTCAGGACCCGTGAATTCTTTGAAGCTGAAGAGTCTGAAAGACGGAAGTTTCGCCCTGGCCGTCGCTGGCAGAGTTGATTCGGATGGGAACTTGTTCAATGGAGAGGCAGAGCCCCGAAAGAGTTCAGTTCGCGTGTTTGACAACTTCAATGTCCGATTTGTGAGTTTGATTCCTCCCAGGCCCCGAACAGTGCCACGGGCGATGGAATGTTCGACAACTGCACACCGTCGTCCATGCTATAATAATCGTGAATAGAGCTCGCAACCCCAAGCTTACGTCTTACTAGTGGGATTCGTATATTCAGCCACAGAGGAACACCATATGGTATGCGCGCCTCAAGCCTTCCAGTAAAGAGGGGGTGAAGCGATGGGAGCTGGACGGCAGTTTGAACAATCTTCTCCCAAACAATCCTGAGATCGAAGCCCCTTCAAGCCTGAAAGACGGCTTTTTCGATGGCTCCAAGACCTTCGATATCTCTGGAGACGGAATAGTATTTACAGCTCAAGACCCCGACAATAAGGATCTTCTTTACAAATTGACTACAAAGGTCTTCTTCACTCGTTTGCCATCATGGTCTGGTCAGCAACCAGCGGCTGCCCCCCGAGAGATCCCCTGCTACCGAGACACATCAAAGGGCATGTATACAAATCCTCGAATCAGCCCTGATGGGAAGATGGTGGCATTTCTCAAAAGATCCGTGGAGAGGCAACAAGACGCCAGACTTTATGTCGCTGGACTAGGTGAAAGTGCTGGAGCCATGGTTCCTGGCAGCGGCATTGACGTTTACAATATGGTCACTGGTAGGTCATGGGGACTTGTTCCTCTCAGCTTTGAGTTTATGGATAACCACTCGCTGGTTCTGGCGGCACAAGATTGTGGACTCATCACATTACATCGGTTGAAATTACAACCAAATGCGATACCAGAACTTATATTCAAAAATGGCTCCGTTTCGGGGTACTGGCCGACAATCCGAGAAGGCGTTAAGAAGCTTCTCGTGACGAGTTCCAGTCTCGTGGAGAGTTCGCTGTACTCGATAGTCGCTGCGGATGGCAAATCAGACGCGGAAGTTGTTTCTTCAGCCTCACACAATGGGGCCAAGCTTGGATTATCGCCCGACCAGGTCTCGGAGATTTACTTCCAAGGTGCCGGAGATTATTCTGTTCAGGCATGGGTCGTGAAGCCTCAAGACTTCGCTGCGAACAAGAAATACCCCCTCTGTATGCTCGTACACGGAGGTCCCGAAAGCTGTTGGAATAATGCTTGGAGTACGAGGGTAAGCTTTTTTGCTTATTACCTAGTCTGCGGCAGACATTCATCTCCAGTACATTGCTGATCGAGAACACGGCAGTGGAATGCAGCAACTTTCGCAGAGCAAGGATATGTTGTAGTTGCGCCCAACATAACTGGCAGCGTCGGGTTTGGCCTAGAGCACACGGAGAGTAGGTTGTCCGAACAGGAGGGCCATCCAACGACTCGTCAACCCCAGTTCCCAAGAGACTAATTAGATAATCTTCTTTAGGGATATATGGCTCATGGGGCGGTTATCCGTACAAAGACCTCGAGAAGTGCCTGGAACACCTCCAAGGGTTGCCGAACCTCGACCTTGATAATGCAGTCGCTGCGGGTGGAAGCTACGGTGGATATATGATGTTGTGGTTCCAAGGGAATGATTTGGGGCGCAAGGTAAGTCGCTAAGAAATCCAAATACCGGAAGCATGAATCACAAAAAGCGGAAAAGTCCTTTTGCTAATCGGCCTTGCCACACAAAAAGTTCAAGGCACTCGTGTGTCATGACGGCGTCTTCCACCTTCCAAGCTTCCTTCTCGAGTGTGATGAGCCTATTGGACTCCACGAGGATTTCAAGGGCGCTCCCTACATTTGGAACAACTTGAAAGAACTTGAGAAGTGGTCTCCAGCCCGAGCCGATCTCCTGCAAAAGTGGAAAACTCCCATGCTGATCGCGCACAGTGATCTGGACTTTCGCGTCCCCGTCACTGAGGGCATTGCTGCGTTCAACACCTGCCAGGCGCTTGGGATCGAGAGCCGCTTTGTCAACTTTCCTGACGAGAACCACTTCGTATTGAAGGAAGAGAATTCTCTGCAGTGGCATCGACATGTATTTGCTTGGCTGAATAGATTTTCGGATATCGAAGCCAGTACCGAGCGGTCGATCTAAGTCGGCCAGTGCTGCTGCTTAATCTTGTCCAAGGATTTTTATGTGCCTCCTGATTTGGTAGTGCACACCAATTGAGTTGATTGCATATATCAGTCCTAAATCCTCCAATCCTGCTGGGCTCTCCTGTCTGAGAACCTCGAAGTGGGTGGCCTCGTTTAGGGCAGCTTTCAAGGTATTCACTCCCTTATGTATTTTTTGTATAGGAACTTCCTTCCAGCATAATTTCGTAGACTAGAAAAGTGGCTCTTGATGAAGGGCTGACGTTATCAATGTCTGCTATAAACAGGATGTTTCATGGGCGCCGCTGGCGGACATGAGAGGAGGAGCCCACAGATCCATCAACAGCCGATTCGTGGGAGAACAGCCGCATGGCGCCACAAAATGTTTTGCTCGCAACGGACTATGCTGTACGAAATCTACCTGGAACCACGGATTCGGCGGCTATATTTCCATGTTCGCTACGGCTATACTTCCATGTTCGCTACCCTAGCACGCGCTTGCAAATCAAGGGGCGTCTGTTTCTGGGATCCGCCCCTGACTCTGCGCGAAATCTGAGCGAGGCTTCAACACATCCGAGCGATGTCTGGGTTTATTGGGCTAGACTTAACTGAGGAAGCCTCAAATGACTTGCATAGTGGCCTAACTCATTTTTCGTCATCACTGAAGACAACTCTGACTCGTAGCCGTATATGAATAATTGAGGTAGATTAAACAGGCATTGCGAATGAGGTGCAGGAAGTCCTTGACCCGAATCGGGACCGGTCCGTTTCAACTATCCTCGCTTTTGGTGGATCCCTGCTTATTCCCATTATTTCTAGATCTGCAAAACTCCGTATTTTCCCTGTCACTCTCCACAGCGAAACGAAACAATCCGAGTTCAAAAGGGAAGTACATCTGCCCACCATGAAGATTTCTAGTAGTTCGAGGCCTTTGAGTCAACTTCTTTGAGCTCTACTCATTCTTCCGTCTTGTCTCTCTTTCAGCGGGCTGCGCTCTGCTTTCTTTATAGTGCACCATCCATTCTTTTCACAAAAAACAAACAAACAGCGTCTGCTAAATTTACCATTTGTTTTACTCATCCACATCTATAAGGTTACTATGGCTCCACGCTTGATCATGTCCGGCCTTTTGGCCACGGCCAGCTACATCCTGCCAGCGGCAGCCCAGCTGTCCGGCACGGTTGGGCCCACAACTACCACATCGAGCAAGGCCTCCACGAAAGTTTGCAGTATCATGGACTATGGTGGTGTAGCAGACGCCTCTACGGATAACGGACAGGCGATTTCAGATGCTTGGACTGCTTGTGCAAGCGGCGGCGAGGTTAGTCTTGTCAACTTTCTATGTACTATCGGATTGAGCGTTGCCTGTATGACTGACAACTGGTCAGGTGTTGATTCCTGCTGGAGATTACGGTCTTGCTACATGGGTATCACTCACGAAGGGTACTGGTGTCTCGATCAACCTGGAAGGTACTATCTATCGGACGGGCACAGACAGTGGGAACATGATCTCGATCGAGGATTCGACCGATATCGAGGTTTACTCGGCCACCTCGGCCGGTGCCATCCAGGGTTATGGCTACGAATTCCACAAGGATGGAAGCTACGGACCCCGTATCATGCGCTGCACCAACTGTGTGGACTTTTCCATCCACGACATTATCCTGGTCGACGCTGGTCAATTCCACTTGTCTCTGGACACTTGCTCAAACGGAGAGATCTACAACATGATCATCCACGGCGGATACGAGGGTGGCCTTGATGGTATCGACGTTTGGGGAGACAACATTTGTAAGTCTATAAGACCTAAGGATATATCGAGGGCCTTAAACTGACAGAAGTTTCAGGGATCCACGACATTGAGGTCTCGAACAAGGACGAGTGTGTCACGGTCAAGGACCCTTCCTCGAACCTCTTGATTGAGCAGGTCCACTGCAACTGGTCTGGAGGCTGCGCTATGGGCTCGCTCGCTTCGGGCGTCGGTAAGTAACTGTCAAAGTCGCATCGAAACGTGGAATAATCGACTGATCTGTTCAATATAGACATCTCCAATGTAGAATACAACTACATCTACACTCACAACAGCAACCAGATGTACATGATCAAGTCCAACGGCGGAAGTGGAACAGTCGAGAACATTGCCCTGAACAACTTCATGGGCCACTCCAACGCTTACACCCTGGATTTCGACACCGCCTGGTCTTCAATGGACGTTGTTGACGGTGACGGTATCACGTACTCGAACATCAGCTTCAGCACGTGGACGGGAACCGCTGCGGATGGCATTGAGAGAGGTCCTGTCAAGATCGACTGCCCCGAGGCCGTTCCTTGCACCGACATTACGGTCGAGGACTTTGCCGTCTGGACCGACACCGATGATGATGAGGTTCTTTACGTCTGCCAGAACGCCTACGGTGACGGTGCTTGCCTTGTTGCCGGCGACGCTGCCGGTGCTTACACCACCACGCAGACGGTGACCTCTTCCGGCGATTACAGCTACCAGACTAGTAAGTCTTTTTTTTATTTATCTTCTCGTACCGACAGGATTAGTTGATACTGACCCGCCATAGTGGACAATGAGCTCTCGACCGGCTACGATATCTCGGCCTCCATTCCTATCCCTACCATGCCTGCCTCTTTCTACCCCGGCAAGGCCCCCATCTCGGCCTTCCTGTCCGGCTCTGCCCAGTCTGCTTCTGCCACCGGCGCCGCCAGCGCTGCCGCAAAGAACGTTGCCAGCGCCAGTGCCGGCGGCGTTGCAGCCCCTTCTTACTCTGTCGCCACATCCTCCAGCACCACCGCGCCTGCCGCGCAGTCCACCTCGGGTTCGCATGGTGGCTGGGGCAGCTACGGTGGTCAAGGCTGGGGATGGGGCAATGGCAATGTCGAGGCTGCGGATGCTCAGATCACCCCAGCTGCTAAGGGCAACTTTGCCGCTGGCAAGAGGTCGGCCAAGTTTCGCAACTAGAGCGGATGGCTGAGTCGAACGTATGGAAGCTGTTGTGTTGGTTGCGGTTCTAGTCTGGCGAGCCAGGCCCGAGTCTCGGTATCCAAGATGTGTTTCTGGTGTAAATATCTATTCTTATCTGTATCATATTACAACACACTCGTATATAGCTAGCGGTTGTAATTACAAACCAATCATTTCGAAGACATGTCCCGAGGGCAGGTATGTGGCCTACCAGGTCAAATACGAATGATCAAGAAGCCTGCTGGCGGTGATTTATAGGCTGATTTAGAGAAACGCACACTTCTGTATGCTGCTCTAGAAAATGCTTAGCCCCAAGTATGAAAATTGGGTAGATTAGTGTGCCGAGCGAACAAATCACTGAGGGCAGTTCGCACACTATTTCAATAGAAGTCTGTTAATGAATTGTGCATAAAGGACAGGATATTCAACATATACGGCGGCCTATGAAGTACTTGACGTTTCGATCAGTCGATGTGCTCGACTGTGACCCTTCTGCACCACTTTCAAGCAACTGCAGGCCGCCGAATTGTTCAAATAATCAGCATGTCCAGGGTATCCAGTACAAGCACAGAGACTAAATGATCGGTTACTGAAGACCCAACATAAATCTCTAAGACTCGCGTGAGAAATGCAGCAATCATTGAAGTTCTGGGTTGATTGTGATTTGATTACCTTGTTAGGTACCTGGCCGTTCCGGGGCGGGAAAACCACTCGGGCGTGAATGGGAGCTTAGTCAGCGCTCGCTGATAACGATAAGCATGGTGCTCAAAAATTTGGTCCCTGGTTCTCCATTGCGAGATACCGCCCAAGCCAGCCACTCACTGTTCATCGCAGAACTACACATCCACCAAAGTCCACCCACCCGACGTAACGCTTGAGTCTTGATTGTGTCCTACAATCAAGTCATATTCTCCCTTCTCGCGCTCCCCTCCAACTGCCAGCCCGCTTCTCACCCTCCCCCTTTCCGCCGTCCGGCGCGCAACCCAGTCACAATGGCGTCCGAAGACCACAAGTCCAAGAAGGACAAGAAGGAAAAGAAGGAGAAGAAGCTCAGCACCGACCGCGTCGACAAGAAGAAGGACAAGAAGGACAAGAAGGCAGACAAGGAGAAGCTCAAGCAGAAGGTCGCCGACACCCTCGACAGACAATTGCAAGCCGACGTCGCCCAATCCGTCCCCGACGAGGACGACGACCACCCCGGCTCCGATTTTGAGACCATCAAGGACTCCGAGATCACCACCAACATGGTCTACTTTGCTGTCCCGCTGGCTGACGCCAAGGGCCACAAGAAAGTTTTCAAGACGATCAAGAAGGGTGAGTCTAACGCGTTGGCCTTTATCTGAGAAAACTCGTGCATTGGTGGTGAACCGTTCTCGCTGACCATTTATCCCCCCCTCTTTTGTAGCCCGGAAAGCCAACGCCCTCCAGCGCGGCGTGAAGGAAGTCAACAAAGCCATCCGCAAGACGCCCGTCAAATCGCCCGCCAACGCCGACCAGGTCCCTGGCATCGCCATCATCGCCGGCGACATCTCGCCCGACGAGGTCATCATGCATCTGCCGCTGTACTGCGAGGAGCACAACGTGCCCTACCTCTTTGTCAAGTCGCGTCTGGAACTCGGCAGCGCCGCCAAGACCAAGCGGCCCACGTCCGTCGTGTTCCTGCAGGAGAAGGGCAAGGCCGGCAAGGCCGCTGCCAAGGAGGATGCGGACGACGACGAGGATGATGGTGATAGCTACGCCGATGCCTACAAGGAGTTGCTGAAGTTGGCGCAAAAGGAGTATACGAAGCAGATGAAGGATGTGCTCAGGGGTTGAAATGGAGATATTCTGCAACGTGTCAGTGGACTGTTCCACATGTTCTGCTCGGCGGTAGAAGGGCGACGTAGTCAACAACAAAAAAAACAACGTCCCAGAACGATTGGGAACTGGGTGGATTCAGGCGGCGTTCCGGGGCGTACGGGCATATTTGCATATATGGTGGCGGTTGGGTGAGCTCGTACCATGCTAGCATCGCATTACGAGGGGTGGAAAAACAAGGCATAATATCTGCTTTTTCAAGCAAATTGTGTTTGGTGAAATGCTGTACGGAGTGTATTGATGAGTCTTCTCAAAATCATACCCATCGCGACATGATGTGAAGAACAGTGACTTTTCTTGCTGACATTCGGGTGTAGGGTACTACCAGTCTCAGAGTCAAGCATGAAGATTACCGCCGCGTCTTGTTGCGAGGACCACGACGGCTGGAACAGACGAAAGAATAATTTCTGGCAAAGCGGAATTGAGTTGCTACCCTATTAAATGACTAAACCACGAAGACCGAATGTCCTTCATGAAAGGCTCCAACCCGGAGCGTAGACCACCCTCAAACTCCTCATAGTCCCGATTCCATTACCATTCGTACAACTCTCATTCGAAATGTTTACTCGAAGGGGTTGGTGCGAGTGCCCCACCAGACGAGGAAGGTGGCAAGTCCAACGGTCTCGACAACCTTGGCGAGGACGGAGACACCAACAGTCTCCAGCGGCCGGCGCTCCTGGAAGATCTGGGAGAGGTACTGTTTGTGATGTATTAGCGATCATGGAACGCATTGTGTTCAAGACCTGTACTCACGGTGGGAGCAGAGGTGGCGAGGAAGATGAGGCCTCCCAGGTACGAGGCGCCCTTGTAGGACAGAGTACCGGTGGCATTGATCAGGGCACCGACGGCATATGACTGAGCGAGGCTGCCAACAAAAGTGGTACCGACGGCCTGACGGTGAGTTAGCTCCATGTTCATTGCCAATGGGTGGCGGTTTCAATTGCCCTTGAAACAAAGGAGGATTGGGGAAGAAAGCGGAGATTGAGGACTTACAACACCGGTGCTGGTGGCTTCCCGAGACTCCCAGAACTCGCGCGAGGTGTTAGCCTGCTTGGCCTTCTTGTAGGTCTCGCCGAAGACGGGAGCGAGAACGGCGGTCTCAACAGCCTGGTTGAAGATGAGGCCGAGGGCAACAGCCGAAGGCTTGACGGGGGGGAGGTCTGAGGTGTCTCCTGTCAGTCTCATGCCGATCACGATGACGATTGTTCCCTGTCACGCAGCGTCGCGAGGACGAAGACGGTAAAAGGGGAGGTGGATGTCGAACTTACAGTGCAGAGACATGGTGATTGTTTAAGTTTGGGGGTTTGTGGGTTTAGGTTTTTGAATGAAGTTTGTTGATGTCTTTTTCACGGCTGTTTATTTGGTACAGGTAGGTCAGGAAGGGAGCAAGTGCAGGTGGGTGGACGGGACAGCTCCTTTTTATTAGCAACTCAGGTCATGCCGTCTTGTCTCACAACGTCACAGCAAAAAGCTAGCTATGGTACAGGACTAGCGCCCCAAATGGTGCAAGTGCAGGCATGCTTTTTGCTTTCTCCTGGATCTCGTCACTGCTTACTGTCCGGACCGTTCTTCCCAAGTAACAAAGCCACGCGAACCCGGTTTTCTTGTTTTCTATGGAGAAGAGTGTTTTTGGGGACTGCGCAAAACTTTCCTTTCCCACACGTCACTACTATGTAGTTGGTTCCTACCCAGGTGTCTACTCCAACGTACCTAGGAATAATGGGTCATGCAGGAGAGCAATGTAATTTGCGCAAGATCTAGGAGAACTGTCTCCGCAGGTGGATTGCTGAGCAGTGTCTGATGCTACTACTGCACAAGTAGGTAGGTCTGATGTTGGTTGCTATGCTGAGAGGAAGCTTCTTGAAAAGCCAAGCATGATGTCATCAGCTCGCAACCCCAGATTCTGTTGCGTCAACGCTAGACAAGGTACCCACAACTACGCGCAGTACCTTGCGAGCAGATCGCCCATTGGACGTAGCCAGCCTGTCCAGGTACTATGGTACCTGCTTCCCAAGCTCGCGCAGACTGAAAGGATACCTCGGTCTCATTTATGGGATCAGCCACGAAACGAAACGAAATGTCAGGAACCAAGAATAAAGCGCTGCGATTACCATATCCGAATACTCATGCTTCTTTTGGGAAACTCTTCGTCCGCACTGGGCTATCGTGGACCGACACAAAGTGATTTGAGAAAAGGTTCGGATCGCCTCTGATTTGCCCTGGCTTGGGCTTCCATTTTCTCTAATACGCTATTGGGCACGCTTGGTCCCCTTCCCCTCCTCCGGGTGGGAGCGGGTGGGAGCGCATGCTTCTACCGCTTTACTGCCATACCAAGCAAGTCACCGCGACAGAGCGAGTAAATGCTATGGGACCATATGCTGACCGTCTTCCCCGCCTCTCAACGCAAGCAATGCCCGTACGTCTGACACGTACTGAAGACCCTCCAGGAATGGTACCAGATGCTGTAAGTCGTTGTCTGTGGGGTCGTTAATCCAGCCCTGTATTGGAATGGCATTATCTGTGTGGTGTATTAGCGTAAGCATTGGAAACCCGACGTCTACGGCTCATGACTGACCTTGATGGAACATGTAGCTGAGAGGGCTGTTGTCCAGGATCATCACCTTGCTGAGATCCGGCTCCACCGAGCTCAAATCTTTGATAAATGCACCGTGCCTAAACGTGCAATGCTGTCTGTAATACCGGGCTGAGAAAAATTTCCTCTCGGACTCCAGCCAGTCAATCACTGGATCCGCGTACTCCTGTACTGAGGCCGTGAACACCACGAGGTTGAACCATTTGCAGACCTAGTCAAAGTCGTCAGAACAACAGCCCCGACAAGATAACATGTGCTGAACACGAGTGGAATACTGACCCGTCTCAGAAAGTCATCGCAGTGGGGTCGTTTATGCACGTAGTAAAGAATAGGATGTTGAGGTCCAATACTGGACTGCCCGCCCACGCCTACGTAGGTTGTATTCAGTTTCACTTCAACCATATGTCCCGTGCTCATCCTGCCACCCTTAGACATGCTGTGGATCAGAGTCTCATCTAGGTCAAGTATCAACGTCTTTTGCGGCGCCTGCCCATTAGGCTCCAGGTTGATGTACGATGGTTGTCGGCGGGGAATCAAAGGTCTCGGAGGTGCTGGCGTCTTAGGGTACTTGGTCAGAGCCCCAGCCGGAGAGGTGGGCGACTTGAGCTGAGCCAAGATATCCTTCTGCTTGGAGCTGCCGCCTGCGCTGCCACGAGAGCTCACTGACTGCCCCTTTCTATGTTTGCGCTGCCTAAGCGTCTCTTCGTTATGTAATTTGATGCGTATAGACCTCCTAGAGGGGTTGATTTCTTCGGAACTCTGCGATTTCGATCGTGAATTACGGCGACCAGATCCAGTGCCAGCTCCTTTGCCTTGGTCGTGCTCAGACTCGGATTCGCTGGACAGTCCGGAAGACGAGGAACCTGACGAGAACACAGGACGACTTGTCATTGCGTTGCCCCTGCCTATGTTGATAGTCTCGGTAGGATTGGAGCTATCCTTTTGCTTCTCGTTTGTAGCTTCTTTTCGAGGACCCTTGCCTTTTGCGCCAAAGAGTCTCCTCAATGGCAGTAGAGGGGAGAACTTGCCGTCTTCATCGTAGAAAAGGGCGACCAGGTAAACACCAGGGGCGGCAAGGGTAGACAGAACCCAATAGAAGGAGTTGATAAAGGCGCTTGATATCGTCCGAGGGATGCGATGCCATGGCGATTGCCTGACACCCATATCCTTGGGTTCACTGCCTTCGAGCAGAGGGGTAGTTTCGTCGGGGGAGGCGGCGGAATCGGCGGGTACCGAGGAGCGAGAGCGGGAGGGGTAGAAATCGTCTTGCTCGGCGCGGAGAGGGTCCTTTTCGTCGTAGTCGTCCTCCTGGGAAGCGCTCTGCTCCTCGGAGGTGACCGTGAGGCCCATAGAGGTGAGGGAGTTGGATCGCGATGGGCCGGGCGTGGACGTAGGAGACACACGGGCGGTGACAAAGTTGAGGGAATTCATGATACTGCGTAGATCGGTCGAGCCATGAAGGATCGCGTATGGTACCGAAAGTACAGGAAGGAATTGGGCGGAGAGGGCGGGACGCAGACGGAGGCGTGGGAATAGTCGCAATCCGGGAGCCCGACAACGCGGTACTGCGCTGGGGAACCTTGAGCAAAGGGAGCGGACGCTGACGAATTAATTCAACCAAGTCAAACAACAACAGAGAGTCGAGTCGACCCAATTGTAGGACAGGGTGAATCGCAGCGCTTGATTGCTGCTACCAATGGACGGAAGGGCGATGTTGTGCGAGCCTGAGCCTGAGGCTGAGCCGGGCGTTGGGATCAAGTAAGATGTGATGATGGTGGGTAATGGGATGATGGTACTGCGTAGAAGATGATTCCTAGTCGCGGGCGGCTACTTGGGGTTGGGACTCACCAAAGGTGCGACAGCTAGCAGCCAGAGGACTGGGCCCGGGGTTGCACCTGCAGTCGTCCCCACGCCCACCCAACCGAGAACCTACTACTACTACGTACCGTACCACGTATATGTCTGTTGGTAGTACTGCGCTACGTCGGGAGTCTGTATAAAAATGATGCCTCGGTTCAAAGTCCCCAACTTTCAAATGGGTGGAACAAACCTTGCGAGGATCAACAAAACATACACAATAATAGTAATCAAATTTGGGAGGTCTGCTTTATGCACTTAGTGATTGTTCCTTGAGATTCTTTGCCTCATTATTCAAGACTGAGGTGTCATCCTCCAAGTCTCTCAAGGTGTCATCCTCCAAGTCTCTCAAGGTGTCACCTGTCTGCAGAGCTTGTGCCGGGGAGGTTGGTCACCCCCCACCTCAGTAATGGAATGCACAGGACTATCTCGATGACACTACATCGTATCCATTATTTTCTGGAGACCCCCGTTGTCTCTGCCAGAATTGACCATTTGAGTCTCTGTAGGCACTAACAAAGAATCTTCTAGTGGAATCAAAATTCTCACCGAACATTCAGAACACGCATTATATTTAATTCCCAGTAGGCTTCACCATGCGTGGCTTGCACTGCACAGTACAGTACCTAGACTGCTAGGCAGGTACCTGCAGGGTGAATGAGGACCCCTTGTCCTGACGCCTTGTGACACCTGCTCTGCCGGGGTGCTTCTACTCTCCAGGCCCCCGGCCCGCCTTGTGGCCTTGCCCACCCTACCACCCCACACCACTATATCGTGCCCGCATGTTATCGTTTATCTCTGAGGCAATAGCCCATGAGCATGAGCATATGACACCAGTCCCGTCCAGCGCATCATCTCTCAACTCCAATAACCTGCAATCCTACAGCACTCCCTTCTCCATAACTATAGCTTCTCGTGCAATACAACCTCTATTCCATCTATCTATAGGAGGAGCCATCCCCTAGACTATCCAGTGCACTCTTTTACCATCAGACAGAGCACTACAGCGAAACTACAGATCCATCATCTGTTGTCCTGCCCTTGTTCTTGACTCTGACTGTTCACGCATCCTTTCGTACCCATTCCCGGACTTACCTTGGCCTGATGGTCTAAGAGGACTCTTTCGATATGACCTGCCCCACAGACTGCTTGCATCGACCCCCATCACGTCCATCCCGACCATCTCAGCGGCCTTCGTGACCTCGCCCCTCCTTTCCTGCCTTCCGTCGTCCTCCGTCCGCGAATCCTACGACCTCACCTTTGCGAGTCTACTCACCATGGCGGGCTTATTTACGTCCTTCCGGACATCGGCCATGCCGAAGCGCCTCCTTCGCTATGCCATGGCCAAGTTTGACATCTTTGAGGACGATGCCCTTGACCTCGAGAACCTAGACCTGGGCTTTGGCTTCAAGAACACCTTCGAATTCAAAGATGTGGGCCTCAAGGTGGACGTATGTGCTCCAAGCCTACTTGAATCAGCATTCAGCATCCCTAGCACCGGGAGCAGTGAGGCTTGTGCTGACAACTCTGCTCGTCTAGAAACTCACGAAGCAGCTCGCTCTACCTGCCGAGTACCGTATCACGAAAGCAAAGGTCTCCCGCCTACAGATCACCGTTCCCTTGGACCTCTACTCCAGTTCTATCGATCTTATTGCCACCGGCGTTAATATCTCCCTCGAGATCTCTTCTGGCGATTCCCGGCCAAAAACTAGCTCCACCAGGAAAGAAAAGGAGGCCGTAGGCGAAGACTTGGTCCCTACAGCCGCCGATTTGGCTCAGTCTTTCCTCGAGACGCAGCCAAATCAAGAGAG
This sequence comes from Gnomoniopsis sp. IMI 355080, assembly GCA_027946555.1. Lineage (NCBI taxonomy): Eukaryota > Fungi > Ascomycota > Sordariomycetes > Diaporthales > Gnomoniaceae > Gnomoniopsis > Gnomoniopsis sp. IMI 355080. The sequence goes on along the minus strand of JAPEVC010000082.1, from coordinate 91,741 downwards.
AAAAGCTCTGGAGGAGGCGCTCGCCGCTGAGAAGCAAGACTTGGGCGCCTCAGTTGCGTCGAGCGAGGACGGCAGCGAAGAAGACCTGGCGTTTGGCACCGGCCAAGGCCTGTCTTTACCCGCATTCTTGACTGACTTCCTGCAGGGCGTTGTCGATCGCACTCGTGTCACGATCAAGGACGTTGCCTTGAGTCTTGATATTGAGGTTCCTGTGGAGCCCAAGACTTCAGAGACTGAGCTGGTTTCCGTCCGGCTGTCTCTCGATGAACTACATGTTGAAGGAGTCACCACACAGATTCAAAAGGATAGCGATTCCAAGATTGTTCCCAAGGAGGGCAAGCGCCACATCTTGCTAAGCGACATACGGGCCTCTCTTATTACCCAAGCAGGTGTCTTTTCCAGCCTCGCAAGATCACCATCCATGGTATCCGAGGGCTCGAGGTCTCCAGTCACCACTCAGCGGAGCCCAATCACAACGACGAAGCCTTTCCCGCTGCCAGGTGCGAGATCGACGAGCTTCACTCGTTCTAGCAGTGATCGTTCCTCCAGTCCACGAATGTTGGAAGACAGCGAGGATGCCCTCCAAATTCCTTACGACATGGATGAGTTCAGTGGTGCTGGCGATGACCAAGAGGCGCAGTATGAGCCCGCTTCATCTTTATCGACGCCGAGGGCTTCCATCTATCATGAGTTCTCAGGACCTGCCGAAGCATCTGCACACTTGTCAACTTCCGAGGAGCAAGCCATGACATGGCCCTCAACGGTGGGCAGCCCTACGTCCAGCCAGAGCCTACACCCTAGGGAGATTTTACCGGAGCAGTCTTTCAGCTCTGACCCGGCAAGTGATGGATCTGAGGCACACCACTCTGAAGATCTTAGCCAGTCGCAGTATTTCAGTCACGACCAGGCCGAGAGTATGTACATGAGTGCATTCTCAGAAGCAGAGTCACAGCGGATCCAACGAGAAAGCTTGCCAGGCTCTTTGGATTTTGCCCCATCTTCTGGAGCCTCCCCCAGCACTTCACCCAGACGTCATCGCCCAGCGAGTCCTCAGGTACCTAGCACAGGTTTAGAGGGCGCAGAGACGCACCTCGATGAGACAGCTCCTCCTAGCTCCACATCGCTGACCACCAAAGATGAGGCCACGACAGGGCCAGGCACAACCCAGCCCATGCCCGCAGAAGTCACCCCAAGGCCCAGCACGGGCGATCTCACACACGTGGCCGCGACCACCCAAGGACCAACAAAGCTCGTAAAGGAAATTGTCTCCCTAGAGTCGATCTCCATATACATTCCCACCAAGCATAGACATATCTATGTCTCGACTGCAGATGAGAGTGCTCCATTGGGCGAATCCGCCGTTCAAAACGTGCCAGGAGCCTTCTCAATTCACTCTGCTATGCCTGAGCCCTCGTTCGAGCCCGAAGATGATCCGGAAATCACAGACAAGAAGAACTCTGGAGACGACTCGGTTGAAGTACATTTGACTCCCGTTGTGATGCGTTTTGACACATCCGTCGGCTTTCTCCTTGCCATGGTGGTTCAAAAACTACTTCAAGCCTCACAACGTCAACCAGAAGCGCCACTCGCAAAGGTCGATGCTGCGCCTGATAAGGCGGCAGCTACATCTATACCCAATCTGCTGTTTTCTATTGAAAAGATCTCGATATTGTTCATGGAGCAGATTATTGGTGTAGCAGACAACGCTGCAAGGAGAGCCGACTTGCCCACACCTCTCCACCACCCGCTTCTAAGAGCTGAGTTCCAGAATCTACGCGGTAATATAACGCAAAGTACTTCTTCAAAAGAAGCTAAAATCAACCTTGAGCGTTTCTGCTTTGGTTACCATGATAGCGACATAATTTCATTCGATCAGAGTCTGGAAATGCGGAAATCAGTCATGACCAACTTCCTCGAGGCTGGGTCCGACGTCTCGGTCCAAGTGACGATGAAGCAAGACAGCACGCTTTGTGAAGTGCATACGCTACCCCTCCGGGTGAAGGTGGATCTCCAGCGACTCGATGAGACTTTCACCTGGTTTGGTGGGCTGAGTGGCTTCCTTCAAATGGGTGCGTCGATGACGTCCAATACCTCACACGGGAAGCCGGCAGCCAAGCCTACCAAACAGAGGGGTGTGCGATTCGACCTTCCAGCTCAACCAATAAGCCCAGGAAAATTACACGAGAGTATGACAAGTGTTCGTATCGAGGGTCTACAGCTCGATTTGGTGGGAAAAATGTGCGGTATAAGTGTGACCACTTCTGCCGTCAATATAACTCACCAAGCCCACAAGCTACGTCTTCACATCACCAAAATAGAGGCCTCGGGGCCACACAAGAAATTGTATCCAGCAGAACCTCCAGTTACTATTCTCATGACGAATACTCGGCTTACGTTCCTCAACTCGCCACGCGACTCCGACTTGGATCGGCTGCTTGCTCTAATTGTCCCTTCAGAGCGTCAGTTTGATGACGAAGACGATGAAATCATGGTGGATACGCTACTGAAACAACGGAGGAAAGGCTCGGTGCTGGATCTTGAAGTAGGTCGCGTCAAAGTGCAGACGAGCCAGCTGCACCAGCTCGACTCCATTCCGACTCTCGTTGAAGAGATCTCCCGGCTTGGTGCGGTGGCCAAGTATCTGCCCGAAGACGATCGTCCTGGCCTACTCACGCTGGCCCTCGTTCATAACCTGGAAACCTCGGTCGACATTGGGGGAAGGATCGGGTATGTGGATGCGACCGCAACGGGCTTTGAGGTCGCTCACATCACTTTCCCGGCGCTGGTTGCCTTCGCTGTCAAGTCTATTAAAGTCGAGAGGAACGGAATTGAAGAACTAGTCGGGTCAGTCAGTAGTCCAGACTTGGTTCTTCCGACACAACACCCTGCAGTCATGGCGCGAATGATTGCAGACCAGATGGAACCCGTGATTAAAGTCAGGATGCGTAACGTCAACTTCGAATATCGCGTGCCAACAATCATGGATCTGTTGGACCTGTCCTCGGAATCAACGCCGCAGGAATTCGATGCAATGTTAGCTGCGTCGGTGGCGAATCTCGGCGACAAGGCTCATCATGCACTGGTTGGAGGCGAGCCTCCATATCAACAGGCCCCAGCAGCGTCAAAGGCAGAGCAAGCAAAACCAACTGTTGTCAATATCGGTTTTCGTGACTGCTATGTCGGCCTCAACCCCCTGGGGCTTACGTCTAAACTCGCGATTGTGCTGATTGACACCAATGTTGAGATTGGTATGCCTGCTGACAACGACGTAAACGTGATTGCTGATCTGAAGCGGATGGCTTTGCTTTTGATTGACGATGTCTCTCTCTTCGAAACCCCAGACGAGATGCCGGGCCCGTCGAGACACCGAGAGTCAGGCGTTCAAAAGCCGACGGGCATGGTGTCGACACTATGCTCCAGAGGATTCGTCGACATTTGCCAGATCCAGGCCGCGAAGGTGACAGCGCATGTAAGCCCTGGTGCTGTAGGACAGAAGCATGTTGATGTTGAGCTTCGAGATAAACTCCTGGTTCTTGAGACTTGCGCAGACTCTACCCACACCTTGATTGCGCTAGCAGGTGCTCTGAAGCCGCCCACCCCGCCTAGCAGGGAGTTGGAATACGACACGCAACCGATGCCAATTCAAGATCTCATGGCTTCTGTCACAGAAAACTTTTTTGGCACAGCAGAGGGCGCATACAACATTGATGAAGACTTTGCCATGGCAACAGATAGCATTGGGGGGGATTCGTCTGACGGCGAGCTGATCGACGGCAGCCCACTGGCAATGAGGCCCCGATTCTCTAGCGGGGAGCAAGAAGTTGCAGAATGCATGTTCGATGCGACGTCATCCTCTATTCTTTCGAGCCCTCCCACAATGGCAAACATAGACTTGATGGTGGATTCTGAAGTCCGGGTCCACAACGATTTCTTCTCAACTGGCCCGCCACCTGCCATGATTGCTCACCATTGGCATTCCAACTCAAATTCGTACGAGGAAGTCGATGCGGCAACATTACGCGACAGTCCAGTCAAGGTTCGCATTCGAGACGTTCATGTTATCTGGCATTTGTTTGATGGCTATGACTGGGAACACACTCGCAACGCCATCACGAAGAATGTCGAGGAGGTAGAAACCCAGGCATTTGAACGACGGGCCCGGTCTGGACGGAGGTCTTTGGATGAACCAGACTCCGACGACGAAGATGTCATTGGAGACTGTTTATTCAATTCCATCTATGTCAGCATACCCGCCAGAAATGATCCTCGCGGTTTGGTCGGTGATATCAATCGTCAACTAGACGACGACGCATCGGTAGCCGCAACGACGGTGACCACGGCCACTACTCGCACAGGTACAGGTCAATTCCGTTCGAGGTCGAAGAAATTGAAGCTGGGCAGAAGTAAGACGCACAAGATTGCATTCGAGCTCTCTGGGCTGAATGTGGACTTGGTCCAGTTTGCGCCGCCCCCGGGTCAAAAGAGCTCTTCCTTGGGCCAAACGGAATTTGCGCCAGGTCAGACGCTTGCCTCCATTGACCTACGTGTCAACAACCTGGAGATCTTTGACCGCCTTCCAACTTCCACTTGGAAGAAATTTGCCACGTATGATATGGATGCTGGCGAACGTGAGCTCGGCACAAATATGGTTCATGTCGAATTGGTTGCCCTTAAGACGAAGTCTCACCTAGCGGCCGTGGAAAATGTGTTGAGAGCCACAGTGCTTCCCTTGCGTCTCCATGTTGACCAGGACGCACTGGACTTCATCACGCGATTTTTCCAGTTCAAAGACGACACCCAGGCACCAGCCCACACTTCGCCGAGTGATGAAGCCTTCATACAGCGCGCGGAAATCAACGAGATACCAGTGACGCTCGATTTCAAGCCCAAACGAGTGGACTATACTGGTCTTCGCGGGGGGCGTACCTCAGAGTTCATGAATTTCGTGAACCTTGAAGGGTCCCGTCTGAAGTTACGACGCATCATCACCTACGGTGTCAAGGGGTGGGAGACCTTGGGCAACTTGCTCAATGACACATGGACGCCGGATGTGAAACGAACGCAGCTCGGTGGTGTGCTGGCAGGAGTGGGTCCCACCCGTCACTTTGTCAACGTTGGAAGCGGATTGCGCGATCTCATTGAGATTCCCATCAAGGAATATCAAAAGGATGGTCGCCTTGTACGAGGCATCGGCATGGGTGCTGCGGCTTTTGCGCAGAAGACAGGGACCGAGATCGTGAAGCTGGGTGCCAAGGTGGCCATCGGCACGCAGAATGTACTCCAGAATGCGGAGGGTATGTTGACTGGGACTTCAGGGGCAGGTGAAGCCATGCCAATCCAGGTCGGCTGGGAGGATGATGACATGGACCCAGAAGAGAAGAAACAAATTTCTCTATATGCGGATCAGCCAACGGGAGTGGCCCAGGGGCTACGATCGGCGTACAGCAGCCTCGCCCGAGATCTGAGCACTGCCCGAGATGCCATAATTGCAGTCCCGACAGAAGTGATGGAGAGCGGGAACGCACGAGGAGCAGCAGCAGTAGTATTGAAGAGAGCCCCGACGATCATCTTCCGCCCAGCCATTGGAGCGAGCCGAGCCATGGGCCAGGCGCTTATGGGAGCCAACAACACGATGGACCCGAGAAATCTGAGGCGGATGGAAGACGTAAGTACATGGACGCACGGCTTGCCCATCGTCGTCTGACTACTAACCATGATCTTAGAAATACAAGCCCGGGACCAGAAGATAGGGGAGATACCAAGGCAGCCACGCAACAGGAACATCTTGACGAGACACAAACCGCTAATGACATGTGAAGCATGGCGTACTGGATCTGCGCTGAGGTCCAGCCACGTTATTCTTGGAAGTCGAGACCAAGAGCTGGAGCAACCAGAAAATGTTGTGCTCTGCGAAAATGGGCACATTCTTCGACGATAGTCTGGTATTGGCAACCTGAGCCAGTGCATGCTTTCTCCGCTACGTAATGTGTGGACGTCACCTTTTCTTTCCTTTGTACATGGCAGCGGGTTATGCATTTAGACAGGCGTTGGATGGATAGAACTTTTGGTACAGACTGCCACCCATACCATCTCATTGCAAGGAGTCACGGACATGAGGGATCGAATGTGGGTTTTGAATGGGAAAGCTTGGACATGCCAGGTAGCCCAATTACAAGTGTGGACGGACAAGTGAACAAATCTGGATTCATTCAATACCTCGAAACCAAGCTGATCAGCCCTTGCCCTCTATGTGGGTACAAGTCAGTGGTAATACATCCAAAAATAAATAAATAAAAAATGCTCGATGCTCATAAACCCATACATCATGCCCCCGTGGTCGCCTATGCGTGCAAGATCAGAAGCCATCAGCCGGTATACCCTTCTTGGCCTCATCAGCCTTTCTTTGCTTGTTGACCTCGGCCCACCACTTGTGCGTCTCATCCTTGCTGGTGCTGTTGCCCTCCGCATCCAGCTCGTCCCAGGGGTTCGGGGTCAGAATGTAATGAATGTTCTTGACCTTGTCGTCCCTCCAGATGGGCTTGTGCACATTCTCCCACCGCAGCGTCTTGAGGGCATTGTAGATGTACGGCAGCGCCACCCAGCGACCCTTGTACAGCTCACTCAGCAGACTCTGGTCGGCAAACTCCATATCGCTCGCGTTGTTGTCCATGTAGTCTACAATCTGCTGGAAAATCTCATTGCTGGGGTTCACGACCTGCAAGCCGCCGTTCATGAAGCCCAGCGGGCCCACGGCCGGGTCCGCGCCGACGGTCTGGGCCGTGTCCGGGTCGGCATGCTGGGAGGTGAAGGCGCAATTCTCGGGGACCCAGTCCTTGGGGTAGTGCGCCTTTTTCAGCGGGTTGCAGACACAGGCGTGGCCCGCGGCAAAGACGCGCTTGCCCTCGCCTTTGGCGGCGGTGACGGGATCGTCGAGGTCCATGGTCATGAGCTCGTCCATGTTTTGCAGGACGAGCATGTCCGAGTCGAGCTGGACGACGCGGTCATATTGGACGAGGGAAAAGGGCGTGAGCTTGGACCAGCAGTCGTAGAAGCGCGGGTCGTTGGAGTAGTCCTTTGTGGACTTGGTGGGGAGGAGATACTTGATTTGCTGGTGGGCGATGCCGCGGGCTTTGAGGGCGTCGATGCCTTCCTGGGGGAAGGAATCGGTGTAGAGAGCCACGAGGGGGTAGGCGGAGTTGTGTTTTTTGAGGGAGTAGTCTAGGGTGATGAGTCCTGGGAGGTAGGCGGTGTTGGTGATGAGTGTTGTCCAGACTTTTTTTTGGATGTTAGCTTGAGTTACCAAAATCCAAGTTTTATTTTATGGTTCGTGCAGGAGAGAATTGAGAGTTCCTTACCTTTGCTGGAGTCGACTGCTCTCTTGCCATCAGCCATTTTGACTTGCTGAGTATGTATTATGAGATTATGAGGGATAAATGTGAGGAATAGATGTGTGGTGGTGAGAAGTGAAATGTGTCCGGATGTGAGAAGCAAGGCAAAGTTGATGACCCGTTGACGTGCTGGCACTAAAAAGTACGGTAGTAGACGTTCAACGCTTGAGGAATGATGATGAGAAGAATTGATTTGTTCACCAGCTCAAAGTTTAGAGAGAAATTGTGTCAAGGAAGCGGCGGTGATGATTTATATAGAGAGGTATTTATATTAGAGACAGAGAGAGACAGATAGGTTGCTTGACTCGCAGGGAAGAAGACGACTTTTTTTTTCTCTCTGTCTCTTCTTGGGACGTTAATGGAGAGTTAGTTACGCGGCTGGGGGGTTATTGCACATGGATGCCGAGACAAAAGATCCCGCAGAATGGACACTAACGGAGACAAAGATAGGGACCCCGTACTCCATCCATTCTTGACCCGGGTGGGGGTGGGCGCTCCTCGGGCAAATGCTTAGGGTACCTAACCATAGAGGAAAAAATAGAAAATGAGAAAAAAATGCGTTGATGGGTGCTGAAACAAGGGCGTGGATACATGTCAGATGTAATCTGCGTAAGGATACCATAAAACAACAACAACACAAGATGGTCGAAACATCATCAGTGAGTGAAGTGGATCTTGCGCGGTTTGAAGTCAAGTGCAGCGTATCCAGGTTGTGTGGTCCTCGGCCCAGGATCCTGACGTCTTGGGATCCTAATCGCCAGCATGTCCGCGGTTCACCCCTCGGCGTTTCTTATTGTGTTGCTTCTAGATTAAATACCTACCTACTTCGAGCAACTTATTATTATGATTAAAAACAAAGACTGTTCTTTATTTGGGTGCGTAAAGATGGGTACCTGCCGCACATGGCCCCTCCTCGCCTGTCAATGCCCCTCGGAAGGGTTGGTGGGGTCGTCGTAGCTCTTATCCTTATCGATAGCCCCATGCATGACTAAGCCTTCAAGGAAGCTTGACCAAGGTCTGAGCGCGCCAAGCTGCTGCTGCTAATCTGCTGGTGCTGTGCTGTGCGCGCGTGTGTGTGTATGTGTATGTGAAGCTTGCTTTCAAGGTCAACGTCGCCAATTCCAGCTTCATTTACGATGCCCCTCGTCGACCCCATCACCATGCCGTCCTCCTCCTCCTCCTCTCCTATCTCCAAGCCCCCCAAGGCTCCTCCATCCTCCGCCTCTGGGAAAACCAGCGAGTCGTTGTCGTCGTCGGCTGTCCATCATCCGGTGCCCGTCCACCCGTCCGCCGCATCACAAGCCGCTCGCCATGTCTTTCCCGTCCTGCTCGGCGCCCTGTTCTACGCCGCCTTTTCCCGCCTCGTCGCCGACCCCGTGCCGGTCATGTGGGCCTCACTGCCTGTAGTCGCCCTTTTACAAGTCTCGTACGCTTTTCTCTGTTTGCCAATGGCTGGCTCTGGCACTGCCAAAAACAAGAAACAGCGCCCGGGCGAAAAGAAGAAGGACGGCTCTGGCCCGAACTTCATCGTCGTAAGTGCATACCCCTCTACCCCTTTTCATACTTCTCGCCCCATTTCTGTCCCTTCTTTCGGTGCTCATGCTAATGACTATCTATCAACGTGTACCATTAGACCTCCCTCCTGGCCCTCCTTCTCTCGCTGATCCTAACGCCCGTGCTCCACGCCACCATGATCCTCTTTGGCGCACCCTTACTCACCCACACCTCACACACCTTCCTCTGCGCCGCGCACCTGTCCATCCTCACCTCGTTCCCGCTCTTTGTCGTACACGGCGTCGACCCCAGTACCTGGCTCTCTCTTGCAAGCTTCAAAGCTCCCTTCGACGAGTGTTATGGTGGCCTCCTAGGAGGCTTTCTGGGCGCCTGGTTGGGCGCGGTGCCCATACCGCTGGACTGGGATCGCGAGTGGCAGAAGTGGCCCGTCACTATCTTGGTCGGTATCTATGCTGGCTATGTGCTTGGTCGGGTATTAGGAGGCACATTGCTCTTTGGTAAAAGATTCTGAGCTGCTCAGTACCGTCTTGGACTTTCAAGGGGTACAGGGGGTCTGTTGCTTCCAAACCGAGTTAGCCATCCAAATGCGCAATTTTTCATTGCTTCTATAGATAAAAGCGTATGCGCCATTCTCTTTCGAACCAAAAGGCCACCGAGACTTTGTACAAACCAATCCGTACGTTATTTTGTCTTGTTATGCTCACACCGGGCAGTTTGAACCCCCCCAGTTCTCCTTTCCCGTCCATGCTGTAAGGCACCGACCCTTCACAACTTGCGCAACACCTCCCTCGTCTCCTCTGGGCTCCCAACACGTTTATAATACCCAAGCCCCGAAATAGCATACTTCAACAAGAGGGGAAGCGCCAACGTAAGCAAAAAGCCCTGTGCCGTCGCGACCAGCCCGCCAACCCCCTTGTCGACCGCGCCGCCCCTCGCCTCCTCCTCGCCATATCGCTTGCACACCTCCAAGAACAGCCTCGGATCGTCCGTAATCACCGCATCCAGCCTCTTTCCAATCGCCCACCGCATCCACGCCACCGAGTTGACCGTCCACGCGTACAGCGGCCGCCCGTCCGCCTGCACCTCCTGGATGAACTTGCGGCCCCCGAACCCGTACCGCATGGGCTCCTGCCGCATGTTCAGCGCAATGTTGGGCACCGCCAGGTACTCCCGCGCCAGCGCCAACGTGATGCCGATCCAGGCAATGGCAAAGTCGGGAAGCAGCTCGTGGCAGAGGCGCACGTGCCGCGCCGTCCAGCAGCCTAGCACGATGCGCGAGCTCCAATTGTTGGAGTTGGAAGATGACGACGACGACGACAATGACTGTGCTGCGCGGTGGATGGTCGCGGCGAGGAGCGGGATCATTTCCTCGGCGGCGTCGTCGACTTTGATGTCGAGAAGGAGCCAGACTGAGGCGTTGGCCGGCTCGGCTAGGTAGGCCAGTAGGTCTGACAGGCGAGGCATGGGCTGGCGTGGCTCACGGAGGGTGCGCAGTGTGGAGAGGTAGGACCAATCGTGGTCGCGTACGAGACCTTCTACGCCGTAGCAACGCTTGAGATCTTTGTCCTGAAGAAAAACGAAAAGGCATGATGAATTAGTGATAAAGCAGGAAACCCTTGCCTCCCCCGTCCCCCATCAAATAGTGAGTATGAATTGAACGAGAGAAGGAAAAAAGAAAGGAAAAAAGTAACTCACATGTGCTATGACAACGACATTGTCCTTGGACAGATGCACATCCGTCTCGATAGCGTGGGCACCCACGTCCACGGCGCCCCGGAAGGCTCCCATGGTGTTCTCGGGGTACTCAGCCTTGTAGCCGCGGTGGGCAATGGCCTGAGGAAATCCCTTCTTATTGAACGTCCATTTGGCTGGGGGGATCAGTTTGTTGTCATTGAGCGACGAGGCGGAACTATCATCATCAAAGGGGTTTTTCTTCTGAATCCCGTCCACTCCTCCTCGTTTCCGAAGGCCGGAGGAACCTGGGGTTTCGCCGGCTGCTTCACTCATTGCGGATTCACACAACGGTCAGTCACTGGTTGGTTCCTATTCTTTTAGTCGACAGGGGAAATAATACAATTCATGTCGATCTTTTTAAGTTTCCGGGCGAGATATTTAATGAGAATGTTAAAAGTGACATCAAAGCAGGTCCCCTCTCCCAAGTTTGTTGGCTGCTGATCGTATTACGCCATGGTGGAGACTCGCGCTTCATATGTATAATAAAGTGAGCGGACGGGTGTGAGATGAAATCTGGTACAAATGGACGTCCCGAGCCCACGCACTGGGTTTTTCTGGAACGGGCCGCTCTTTTAGCGTCCACCTTGTCGGGAGTGTATGATTGATAGAGACAGTCTTTGTGATTCAAGAGATGTGCATAGATAATGAATAGGAGATGGCAAGTGAATTGTATATATAACCACATATTGCTCTGATCTGTTTTTGACTATATCCTTTCGTGGAGAGTCCGTGTAAAGACAAATCTCACAACCTCCGTCGTCCGTTGGTCCTCTCGAGCTGCCCAAGCGGAACCGCCGGGTCGGACTTAGTCGGGGTCTATATCTCCGTCCCAACACACTACAAGAAGAAGAAGACCGGCATATCATTACGACGTCGGCGACTCTCGGCTTTCCGGGTGTCTATAGGTGGGGGCTATAGCCTCAGATGGTCAAAAAAGGGTGCGGAATGGTGACCGGCTAATAAATGACAAGCTATTCACATCGTGCTTTGCTAGCCCGCAATAATTGGTGTCAAACGGACAGAAGCAAAATTGTATTTGTGCTGGTGCTGATACTTTGCTCAACCACTCATTGAAATCCTTCATATATGCATTTTGTTAGGCATTTACAATCCTTAGACAACGCCCGCTCCGCCTGCGACTATTCAAAAAAGCTTGACGAGAAAACAACTAATTACAGAGGGCTTGAAATATGCGCTTGCGTTTGTCCACTCCGTCCTTATCACTCACTTCGTTTGGACATACTATTTTTGAGCCCGAACTAAGGCAAGAAGAGAGAAAAACGGGAAACTGTCGCAAGGACCTGTCGCGCTCGTTGGTTGTGACAATCATAGTCCAAAACTGCCGTCTCGTGTCATTCCGTCCACCGTAAATCCATCACCACCCATCATTGCCCCGTGGCCAACCGAAAAGTCCCGGAAATCAAGTGCGATATCGTCGCCCCCAGACACCGAACTCAGGCTCTCCTCGCTGAGACTCGAGCTGCCAAAGTCACCAAGATTGAATGCGGAAAGATCAATTGCATCAGGCGACCAATTGCTTTCTACAGCCGAAGTCACCGGCGTGTCGAGCGTCACTTGTGGACCGCCATATATCGCGTCATAGAGATTTGCTTGCCCGCCGTCGATCTGCCCAAGAAGTGACTCCCATTCGGACGTCGACATGCCACCGGTAGCCTTCTGGGGTACTTGAACGGGTGAGTAGAATGGCTGGGTCGGATCTCGCGGAGAGACGACCGCTTCATGATGACTATGATTGCTCTGTGCTGGTAAAGTTGGACTGGACTGGGACGCTCCATTACCAAGCGCCGAATAGTCCAGGCTAGACCGTTGTACAAGTGGCGGTGCAACGCGAGCCATCATACCCGCTTGTGACATGGAGTGGCGCTGGTCTCGTCGCTGTTGCGAGAGAGACGCAGGATTAGGTCGGGAACCGTCTAGGGATGCGCGGGATGGGTGCCGCTGTAGATCTGCCCGTGCATGGTTGGGCATCGACATCCTCTTGAGTTTCTCCTGTTGCATGAGGAGATCGGTCTCGCTCACGCTGGGATGTCGGCCGAGCGAGTACGTCTGCGGTTGATTCACAGAAAGTGAGGGTTTCTTCTTCGGCTTGGCCACAGGCGACTTCTGCAATGGCGGCGCTGCCATGCTAGTCTCGGGACTCTGTCCTGGTGGTGTCGGTAGTGAAGTTTCTGGCTCGTCCAGCTGGATAACGAGGCCCGCAATACGCTTGAAATTATACGTGTTGTGCGCCTGCATCCTGCCAACCGTCTTAATCACAATATTGACGAGCTTTTCGTTATCCTTCTTCATCATGCTGTCGTGCTTGAGCTCCAGGCTATGATACAGCAGAGTCATGCCACATAACACAAGCAGATCCGTCTTGTTGAGGCAGAATGAAAAGGACATGTTCCTCTCTTCGAGCAGTTCAATAATCTGAATCACGTGCTTGCTGGATTCGCTAACGGAAAGGACTGCAGGTGCTGCCTTTGGTCCGAGGCCGGAACCAACTGCAGGCCTGTAAATGAGTGTGCGGATGAAGTAGTATGCAATAGCCTGCGGTACGCATTAGTATGAAATATCAGTATGGTACGAGAGCTGAAGAATGCATACCAACAAAGGAGACCGGCTACCCGTCACATCAGTCGATGGCTTGTCTTGCTTGAACGTGAGTTTCAGGTGTTGTGGCAGGTTGTTGGACCACTCGTCTAGTTCCGCTTCCAGCCCAGACATCTGTTGCAAAGACAGGTCATGACTAGTTGCCGCCGGGTAGTTCTTTTCCAGCACCTTGGCCAGGATCCGCGAAGCCCGGAAAAGAGCCAGCGCTCCCGACAGACGCGTGCTTTCGCCAGGAAGCGTCGGTAAGAAGCCCTTCTCGGTGACATACTCGTCATCGATGTCGTTGGGGTATTCAGTGTGCACGTCTTCTTCCTTGATCAACTTCGGAAGTCCCAGGGTCGCAGCAGAGAAGCAGTCCAGTGTGTACAGAGCCCAAAAGACCTTCTTCCGAGTCTCAATAGTGAGGGCACCGAACGAGAAACGCTTCTGGGATTGGTGAAGACCGAGTCTGTGCGACAGACCGACGGCGAGGCATTTGTAGTGCTGGAGCCGCTTGTTGTCTGCCCGGATTTGGCAATAGGTCAGGGCCAGGATGAGACATTGTAAAGTCTCCATCGTATCGTCCATGAGAATAGCCTGGAGGGACCGCTGCCAATGCTGTTCACAAGAAGCCACGTGCTCAAGATCTGGGTTCTCGCTTGACAGAGCGGCCACTCCAAATACTAGATACAGTTGCGCAAGCTTGTGATTGCTCTTGACTTTCTCGGGCTCCGCAACCCAGTCCTCGTAGGTGCGTAGGAATGTTGGCTTGTGCAGTACTGGGAAAAGAGGGGCCCATTCCTGAAAGTAAATGTTGACGCATCGATCAGAAAACATGCGCGGTGGAATCCTCGTGATCACACCGGGTTGCGTTTTGACAAGCGGATGGCAGCCTTGAATATGGAGGAAGGCATCAGTGTTGAAGTCGGAGCACGGCTTGCCAGTCTCCTGGAGTCGGCGCTTAAAGGATTCTTAAAAAGGATCAGCATACAGTCGTGTGCTATCCATCACAGCGTTATCAAGATCTCACCTATGAAGCCTCGACCACTCGAGGGTCCCATGTAATACGAATCTGAGTTCTCTACACCCAATAGAAGCGGCGACGCCTGGACCCGGAATGTGTCTTCTTTGGGTGGTGTAGGTTCCTTGCCCGCTCTGCTCTCCGTCATCGGCGAGTTCAAGGGCGATGGCACTCCAGAGCCGGACTCCATCGACATACGGCGGCGGTTTCCATGCATCTTGGAAAGCATATCGATCTTCTCGTCCTTTTCATCCAGGAGGTCTTTCAGGTCACGGACCTCGGCTTCCAGGACTCTGACCCTCTCCTCCAAACTTTCGGTATATCCCCTTGGGAACGCGCGGCGGCTTAGTTTGTCGCTCGTCTTGCACTCGAAGCCAACGTTGGCACATTGCGTACAGGTCGGACGGATTCCATCACATCGTATCTTTTTGCTTCGGCAGCGGTCGCAGGCTTGAGCGATGCGGCTCTGGGAGCTGCTGCCCACTTTTATCACCTTCATAGGCAGAATCCCCGGCATTTTGGCGACGGGGAAGGCACAGTACGGCGAGCGTCAAGCGGTTTGATTAAGTGCGAGACGATACACAATTGGTAAAACTTTCGTGAACAAGGCAGACAGCCTTTGGGGATTCCGCGGGGATCGATCGCGCTTGATTCGGCTGTACGATGGCTTTATCGAGTCATTTCAGGTCACACGCTCGTTATCCTCGCAGCGCGAGCATATATATTCGAAAACAGAGAGAGACTCGCAGAGATGGACACGGGTCCGCAAGAGGTTGCGGCAGAATACGGAAAGGATGGGAGTAGTAGTAGGAATAATTAAGAGTCGCACGACAATTGCTTCTTGGAGTCGGGAAGGCGAAGAGGCGAGTAGGAGCGCAGGAAAGTCAAATCAAGAGACGCAGCGCGCGACATGGGGAGGGCAGATCAGGGAGGGTAGAGGTTATCTGGGGTAAATGGGGAAATCTGGCGGGCCTGGCGGGCCTGGGCGGGCTGCGGGGCCACGCTGACCAGGAACAGGGTCATGGGTAAAAGCCAATCGCCCACTATAACGAAGCGGCGAATGCGCATTGGTGTGTGTGGAAGCCACCACTCATTTGTGGGTGCCACGAGGCCGTATATCCCGGCCCAAGGTGGTAAAGACAGAATCTGGGGGAGCAAGGATACGATAGCAGCCATTGAGGAGCCTCGTGAATGACAGGGAGGGGCCGTCCCAAGAGAAAGGAAGAGTGTTACTCTTTCCCTCTAGGCCCTTCGTCTGGCCCCGGCAGTCCGCCATCCACAGCTTCAAGCTACTACTAAGACAGTATAGTACTGCGAAGTACACTAGACTGCGTGCTAGTTGACGCCGCCTGGTCTGATTGGCGCGTGCCTAATACTGGGCAGTATAAGCGGAGGCCAGTGACTGCGGATCAACTACCAACGGTTGGGACTTGTAACGCTCAGCAAGCCAACGAGACTCCCGGATCCGTGTCGTTCCTGTCTTTCCCGTCTCTTCAGCGGATCCGTGCCCTACCCCAGGAATCCCCAGGAAATCCCCGGATTTCTTTTGTTTTGAGTTTCAAACTAGCCATCGCCCACACACCTTCTCCTTCTTGTCCTCGAGACTGACAAGAGAGCTTAGATCTGCCCACCCCCGCTGGTTGACACGTTCGTTCATTCGCCGCCCGCTAAAGAGACCGTCTCGTCACAATGCCCACTGCCGAATGCCCGCTTCTCCGCAGAGTCGTCTGGCCTAAAGATGTGCTAGCTCGACACTGGCGCTCCTTACTATGTACAGAGTAATGACGGGTCACCTGATGATCATCTGCTGTGTACAAATCTGTTCCGAATTAAAATTAGCCCACCTGTCCATCCCTGGTGGTTCAAGATGCATTGAGTGTATCAATCGGCCAGCCGGCCAGCCTGGGGCCGCCCTGGGGCATCTTTCGTCAGCGCTGGCGCAATGGTCGACTAGGCCAGCTAAGGAACCGCCTCCGTACAGACTGTTCATGCCGTCGAGCTTTACCCTGCAAGGAATCGGAAGCTGGCTTCGTGGCCCAAGTAGTGACGACAAACGTGTCTCTCCCGTCCTAAGCAAATCGGCTTCAAATTTCAAGTGATGCTCGACCATTAAGGTACACCTACTTGTTCACATAATCCAGAAAAGCACTCAGACCTCATCGTACTACGATCTAGAGAAAGCTTCCTGGCCTCTCTTCTCTGTCATTCCGCCCAGGTTCTGGTCCCACAGCCTTTACAGCCTTCTCTCTCTTGCCATGAAGCGTAATTTGCCCGTTTGATTAACAAAGCCGTTCTTCCCGATTTGCTTATGGTGTTCAGCCGCAATGTTTGTCTCATCCCATGCTTGTCTTGGCCACAACCAGCACGCCCGTAACAGAATAATCCTCGCAGTGAGTTCGCCACTACGAGAGACATCACGCAGTACGTTCCGTCGTAGCCCGTTTCATGACAGCATTCTTGTTACTGCCCAGAACATACCGTGGCTTGAATATGTTCTTTATACTATGAGTCGTGCCAACAACATTGTTCAGATTGTCCATGTTGGACTCCAGGATAGACTCCAGCAGCTCGTCTTCGTGCCATGCGTACCAGATCTTCACGATGTCTTTCCTCTTAGCAAAGAAGTCTCGGGACACCTTGTTGTCCGTTATCATGCTAAAGTCATGGCGCCAAGGGTCTCATCGGTGCCCTCACTCAAGGACATTGTGACAGAGTTATCTTCTTCGTGACTCTCGCGCATCTCATTTGCTTGTGGAAATACCCGGTAGACAGCATTAAGCTTTCCCGATGTCGTTGGTATTGCTGTATTCGAAATGCTTCTCCATCCGGATTTCAACACTCATGATCAAGCAATATAATTGTAACATCCTCCAGAAGTCCCTGAGCAAGATGCAACTTTTCTGTTGAGGCGTATATAGTCATTGAAAATTCTTATGGAGAAGGGCTATCGTCTTCTCCGGGTCATTGGCAAATGTGTCGGGATCAGGATCTTTTGCTGTCTTTCATGAGCCATCCCGCTAGACCACTTCTCGATGGCCCTTGAACGACTCCTGCTGTTCAAATCACCTCGAGACGTGTTGCTCCAATAACTCGAGCATTCTAGGTGGCGCAGCTCCCGTTGACCCAGAACCGTAGCAAGGAGGCCAGTATCTTCTCCCTCCAAGGAGTAGTTGTCTTCTCTCGACGCAAGATCCCGTCGGTTGATCGCAGTAAGCTCTTAAGCAAGCCTGTGGGTGAAGTCTGCTGTCGTGTTTGGAACAGGGTCCGCAAAGAGCCCTCTCAGGCAAGCACATGATGCGCCCTGTGAGC
This sequence comes from Gnomoniopsis sp. IMI 355080, assembly GCA_027946555.1. Taxonomy (NCBI): domain Eukaryota; kingdom Fungi; phylum Ascomycota; class Sordariomycetes; order Diaporthales; family Gnomoniaceae; genus Gnomoniopsis; species Gnomoniopsis sp. IMI 355080. Next base: position 74,179 of record JAPEVC010000082.1, on the reverse strand, counting down.
GGCCACTCCACATCCAGACGCTACAGATGCCTATGAGCCTAGTAGGAGTGTCCAGCAGCGGAAGACTGAGGTGAGGAGCTGTTAGAGCCGGTCCGGCTCCGTGACACTCGACCAACATCTTCAAAATAATGCTGCCGGAGTACAAGGAATACTCCTGATGTCAAATGCTTGAACTGGCGCTGCCACTGTAAACTTTAAGCCCATCCACTCCAGGGCTGCCTCGAGGTACGGAGGCGTTTGGTTAGCCTCGTTTACGCCTATCCTTGCCTTTCCACACAATTTTAGTCTTGAAAAATTGCTCACGCGATGCTGGAACAACATCAAGTGTGGTTGCTCCTCATACGACCTGTAAGATACAAAGGGTCTGCGCGGGTGGAGAGGGCTGTGATGCCACGTCCTCAGCTGAAGTCATCGACGTCGGCAGCCTCATCAAGGTCGGCAACGTCTTCATTTTCCATTGGAGCTTCCATGGTCGCAAGGTAGGCCGAGACACTCGGTGAAGCGAGAAGGTCTGTCCGCTGTTCGCCGCGTCCAAATTAGCTTCTTTTCAATGTTTATGACGGCTCCTCGGACTCAGGAAGAACATGTTTGACATGGAAGCACTGACCTGATCTTCGAGAGCTGCGGCTGTGCGGCGCAGAGCATCTTCTTCGATGCGTCTCAGTTCCCGCGCATTCGTGGCGTTCATAGTAACATTCGCTGCTTTCTCAGTCTCATGAGTCTCACCAAGCCGGTCTAACTGCTCCTGGACCTTCTGAGAGACGACCATATTCACGCGTAGTCTGAAAACATCGTACATCTCATGCTCCGAAACAATTGTCTCGAATGACTCGTCCTTGCCGGTCACATCTTCTTCTTGCCAGAACATTCTGAGTTCTGTGTCACCATCTGAAGACTGCAAGAGCTTGAAATGCAGGCCGTCCTCCTCATTTAGACAACTCAGGTAAGCAAAAGGACTCGACCAGTCGGCCTTGTCTCCATCCACTCTGATCTGTATTGAAGGCATCCCGGTGAAGATGTGGAGTTTCGCCTTGCCTAACGGGTCGTCGGGAAGCGGGCTGAGGGGTAAGATGAGGCTACGGGCAACCGAGGAAGGAGTCAGAAAGCCATAGGAAAACAACATCTCAGCTGCCGACTTTTCAGAGCCGTAGCTGATACTGACTTCTTCCCCACTGTCGAACTTCCTGTCGGGACGAGGCAGAAGGACGACATCGCCTTCCGGAGTCTCTTCGTAATACGCATTGGCTTCTGTTGAATGGTTTGCCATGTCGAGACACGGGACGAGAGAGGGCCCGGACCTGGGCAGCTCGAGCACCCTGGACCGATACCAAGCATCGACAAGGTACCAGTCCGTTAGACGAACAGGTGTAGCAGCTTCCCACAGTGCGGCATTCCAAAACTCGATCTTGGATGACTTTTCTCGTATGTCGTCGAACTCTGAGGTAAGGGCTAACATTTTGGCGTTCAAGGCAGACTGAAACAGGTCAGCTTTCGATTTGCTCAAGGCTCAAAGCTTGTATATGAGAGAGATCAAGACAGCATACTTCCAATGATGTCCCGTGGAGAAGCATGCGATCGTCCTCGAGCCACAGGGTTGGTACAGGAACATGATCATTCAGAAATTTGACGTATTCGGTCCATGGATTTGACGCGGCAACGCGCTCCGCCGGCCGTGAAGAGACAATCAATTGGACCAAGAGGAACAGCAGAACATCGTGCCTCGGACTCTGTCAGGACCGTCAGCCAAATCTCTCGTCTCCTCCTTAGTGTCGCATGGGAGCTCTTAGCTGACCTTGTGCCCACAAGCATCGAGGAACGCACGGAAGTTCCTGTCCTCTTTTGCATACTCCTCGACAGCTCCGGCATTCAATATTAGATCACGGGGCACAGTAATGAGAGCAGCTTGCCCAATGTCAGTCGATGACGCTCGAGTGATGAGACCGTTGCCTTTATGCTGTATGTTTTGGATCTCAATGTTGGTCAACGTTGCATTATTGAAGCCCATCCAAGCCGGCAGGGCTTCTAGGGATAGACGTTCCCGAGGCATTTCCAAGGGAAGTATCAATTGTGTTCAAGAGAGAAGGTTTATACAGGGCTCAATATCAAACACAACATTTGTCTTGGGTAGCTGTAGGCCTTGCATTGCGGGCCGGGTCATCCCTGCACGCCGAAGCGGTCCCGAATTGTCGGACCACCTTCGAGATTGATGAGCTCACGACTTTGCCCGAAATCCTCATCTCGGACACTCACGTCCAGGGAAGAAACCCAAACGAGATCGCCATTCGCCAATATGTCACTCTCAGGCAAGATGCTGTGTTCTTCACAGCGCGCTTTGAGCGCTTCACGACAACTTCCAATTCACGAGTTTCTCGCACCAGCGCTTTTCTCTCCCGGCTCGAGACGGCGGCTCTCGACAACACCCACGCGGCCGGCCGAAGTTGCAGACAGCAAGAAGTCCTCGACATCAAGCACGCTCCCATCCGCGCCCTCCTCCAGAGCCCAGCATGGCTCGTCACCAAATACACATAAAGGCAAACGCAAGCCTCTGACCCAAGCGCAGCGCGACTTCCTTTCTTCTGCGCTACGCGTCAACCAAGCGGGCGAGCTCGCCGCCACCCTCATCTACACAGCCCAAACGCCCCCGCTCGTCAATCGCCAGCCTCATCTGCGACCGCTCATGAAGCACATGTACGACCAAGAAGCCGGCCACTTCGATACATTCAACAAGCTCATTGCGAAGCACCGTGTGCGGCCTACGGCTATGTATCCCCTGTGGTCAGTCATGTCGTACGGACTGGGATGGACGACGGCCATGATGGGACGCGAGGCGGCCATGGCCTGCACTGAGGCCGTGGAGACGGAAATTGGGGACCACTACAACGGGCAAATCAGAGTACTGTTGGAGATGGTGAGAGGCTGGGAGGAGGAAGGGTACGAGGTGGGCGAAGAGTTCAGGGAGCTTATTGGCACCTTAAGGAAGATACGGGACGAGGAACTAGAGCATCTGGACCATGCCGTGGAACATGATGCGAAGAAGGCGGAGCCGCATTGGCTGTTGACGGGGGTCATTAGGATGGGATGTCGCGGAGCGATCTGGGTCAGCGAAAAGGTGTAGGGACGATTGAAGAAGAAAAAACGCCTAACGCCCCACCCTCAAGATATCGTGAAACAAGCTTCTGTTCGAAGGTGATCTATACATGGATCACTTCATTTGACAGTCTAGGCGATGGACCAGGTCAATCGGCCTGAGCCAAGCCTGCCCTTTGGGGCTTTTAGAAGCTACCACCAGGCCTCGTGCTTGGCTCAGCTCCCGGAGCTTACTCGAGGTGATTCCAAGTAATTGATCAATTGGTCGGATATGATAGGGGTTGCATTGGTGTCAAGTATAGCAATTTGATACATCGAGAACCTTCCCCCAAACCCGACTTACCAGGTTCTACAAGCCAAGTAAGCTATGCGTATCACGACGCTTCGTTGACGGGTGACTCTCGCTAAAGACAGAGACGTCTACCTGTGATTCCCACTGATCTGCGACTGTAACCCGCATAAGCTTCACAGCCGAGCCAAGCCAAGCCAAGGCTTCGGCCCTCATCTTGTGGTCCAAGCCAAGCCGAACGGCCTGAGTGACCCGGGTTAACAGGATATGTTCGAGTCAGATTCTCAAGGTGACGACTTCCAGTCGGATTTGCTTTCTGCTTCTGATAGCCCACAAAGCTTGGCTGCTCCGTAGATTCTCCGAAATGCGCATTAACTGCCGCAATACTTCGTACGCGTATTCACTTTTGTCCGCGTGATTGGGCCAAATAAGCGAAGACGCTCAGTCTATTCTCCCTGTCTTTTTCCTTCTTTTTTTGTTCCGAATGCTATGACCTTGTACATGGGCATCCGGAAAGTGGCAGGACGCAGAGGCCAAAACGCATACCTATTTTCTGTGCATGTCGAGTCACGAGCTTTTTATAGTAGACTAGGAAGACTATAAGGTATAAAGGTGGTATAGCCATGATCTTCTCGGTCGCAGCTGCGCGCGGCAACTCCAGTGATATGTTTTACTATGTATGAGCAGCAGAGACCGTGAAAGTCGCGATTATGAGCGCTTTCAGCTCCTTTTTGCATCGATATATCTGTTTTGTCCTTGCTTTCTTCGTGCTTTCCGCGTCTGCAGACATTTTCGATGGGAGCGACTTGACTTCCTGTGGAGTGAGTTCTACTTTCTCGAAGCTTTGAAAGCTTTGAGACCTCGGGACTGATGTAAACGTTCCCTAGACATCATGCCTAAATATGACAGCTTCCAGCTTCGGCTGTGACCTCTCATCCATGGCCTGCCGATGTCGACCAACTATGCTTGACACTGTCACGGTGTGTCTCATGGACAGCTGCACAATGGAAGACACTATGCGTACGTGTTCGGAAAGATTTGTCTTGCTGCAATGAGCTGACAGACATGGCACATACAGGCGTTTACAAGGCCCAAGCGACAGTTTGCAATTTATCACACGAAAATAGATCAACGGGTTATATAGCCGGAGCGGCTGTTCTCGGCACTATCGTGATATTCTCCACGCTGATTCGCATTGGCGGCAAGTTCGCAACCAAACGACATGGCATGGACGATGTTTTCATTTTCGTTTGCTTCGTCCTAAGCATCAACACATTTTTGCTCTTGCTCATCAGTATGTAGCCCATGAACCGCGACCGGTGCCAACCTATCGTCAAATACCCTACCCTTTAAGGCTGACTGTTTTACGCTTAGACAGTACGAAAGGATTGGGAAGACATATGTGGGACATAGACGATACGCAAACCGTGGTGGAGATTCTGAAAGTCGGTAAGTGAGGCCAAGGGCTATAGAATCACAGTTCCCACCCTCCTAGGCACTGAGGCAGCAACTTATTCTCCGGTCACTAGTCTTCGCTGTGACAATAAACATCCCAATCGCCCTGAGTCTTACCAAGATCGCCATCGTTCTCTTCTACATGAGCATCTTTCGCTCGGCACGATCCAGAATAGCGGCTTGGACTCTCATCGGCTTTCTCGCCCTCACCGGCATCGCGACTACCCTGACAGTTCTCCTCGAATGTCGCCCGATCGCTTACTTCTGGAACAAAGACATTACGTCTGGGATGTGCCGCAGCAACTTGGTCACACACGGAGTACGTGTTAGTATCAGTGTTCTGCAAGATGTATGTATCATCGCTTTCCCGGCTTGTCATGTCGGGAGACTGCAGATGAGGAGGAGGCAAAAGATTGTCGTGATTGGCATATTCACCTTGGGTGGGCTGTGAGTAAGGGCCCTAGATCCAGATTCTGCATCGCATACTAACGATTTTGATTCAGTGGCTGTCTTGTAGGAATAGTCCGTCTCGTTCAGATCATCAAAGACCCGTATACCCGCGATCCGACTTGGTACTATGCCAAGCTGGAAATTTTGGCAGGTATTGAGCTCACCGTATGTTATATGGGGGCTTGCCTACCGATGCTTACAGCCTGTCTTTCCTCGTTCTTCCCTAAATACTTTGGGCACACGTCTCGATCAGCAACACTTGAACCATCCAAGACGCCAGGCTCTCTGTCAGATCAGTTGGCGAGGAACCTACAGTCTAAGTCTCAACCACATACGACCCGGAGAGGCTCGCTGCAACCTATGGAACTGTCTTTGATGAGAGCTGGCCATGGTGATGGTGAGTGGGACAGGATACCGTCTCCTCCCCTGACGCCGGCTCCGACTTATCAGGGACACGGACGCAACAGTGACTCTGAAATAGAAGACCACGTTGAAGAGAGCTACCAATTGGGGATTCAAGTGAAGCAATCAACATAGATGCTGCCACTAAAGCGAGGACATAATCCTGGGAAGGTTCGCAGAGCAGGGATCTCTGCAACAAATAGAAAGAACTCCGAAACACATGATTTGCAAATTACTCCTGGACAACAGCTCGTAGCCAGTGAACTTCCGCAGGTCTCACACTAAGCATCACATCGCACCTGGAGATGTTCTCTCTACCAGATAGCGTCATGTCTCACCAAGTCCTGTTGGTACGCCCTCGGCGACTGTCTTGCCCTCCTGCCAGCGCTGCCGGAGCCGGAGCCGCCAGTCCTTGATCCATCACTCGTTCCAGCTGCTACCACAACTTGTGATTCCACCACGGACCCTTGGCCGTACTGCTGGCTGAGGCTGCCAGCTTGTGGTGGGATATATGGAACTCGTGTATAGTTATTCGCTGGTCGCTCGTAAGGTGGTATTTCCGAGGCTTTGACGGAGCTCGCCGAGTGTTGGCGTTTGTGCGCAGCCCAACTCGGCGAGTATCTTCGACTGCTTCCAACAGTTGCTTCTTCAAAGTCGGTTTTGTGTGTGGTTGCCGATGGAGGCGGTGATCTGGGTTCTTTGCCGGTAGCCAAGTTGTATCCATACCCGAGTGGAGACGGGAACGATCTCCTTTGGAGTTGTTGTAGCGAAGACGCAGGACCGATTTGTGTAGGGTATAATAGCGCCGCTGAGTATCTTCGGGCTTTCGTATTGGATGGAGAAGTGACACCCCAGGCCCGCCCGAATGACAGTCCGGGAGGTTTAATTGTGATTAGAATGACCGCGGCAAGGACGAGGCCGCCTTCAAGAACGGGAAGATATATTTGCGATTGCGAAAGTGTGGATCCCAGGCCACTAGATAGTTGAATGATTCGGGCCAGAGTCCGGACCAGGACAAAGGCCAGGGCAACTTGTATAGCTTTTACCGTGAAGATATTAGTCTTTGTGGGGTTCTCTTTACATTAGGATTAGGCTGAGATGGACACGTACATAGTAGAGCCGTTCTGAACTTGGCAGAGAGAAAAATGTCAGAAAACCGAGGATCGAGAAAGTTTCTGTTTTGAACAACATGGCGCATGAAGCAAAAGTAAACGCCGAAAAAGATGATAATGCTGATCAGCTGGAAAACTAAGCCAGCAATGAGTACATTTACTCCTTGTTGGATCTGCCGCTGCCCGTAAGTACGCCATTTTCAAAAGTGCCAAGGGACGTATTGACTTACTTCAAGTCTGTCGAAGCCCTCCGCCGCAAATGCACTACCCAAAGCCTGAAAGGCGAGTGCCAAAACATCGAAAATGAGGAAGAAGTAGCTCAGCCAGAGTGGCTTCTGTAGAGCGCTCACATCACTCCCATAGAGTACAACCAAATGTGGTAGGATGGTGTAGATAGCGGCAGTGATGAAGGTCGGACCTGTGGTGGTGCCGAGGACGAACAGGAGATAATATGTCTTGCTGGCGAGGTCGAACCGGAGCATCAATCTTCCAACATATCCGATGACTTCCAGTACCAAACCCAAGGTCAGCGTGATGGAATATGTCGTTGTCCTGTATCTTCCGCCGATCCAGACGTTCACCGGCACAAGGGCCGCAAACAAGGTAAGTAGTATCACCGTACCAACGAGCGAAGGTTGCTCCAAAAGGAATCCGCTGTCGACGGGACAGGTTGACGATGTACAGTCTTCCGCGTCGGAGCTGTCCATATTGGACTACCCTTGACAAAGGTATCACAGAAGCGCGGGTCCATATAAATGGATGCGAGAAAGGAAGAACAAGAAATGGGAAAGACTCTCAGATCGGGCTTAGGACAGTATAAGACGGCCCGAGAGCAGGAGAAAATCCACAAGCCGGAGAATTTGGATCAATTTGATGAATGCCTGGGTAGACCCGACCCTGCGGGACAGTCGGTTGTTGGTGGCGGTTATCTTGGAAGTTGACGAAAGAATGGTACGTTTCCCGTTGTCCAGAGTCACCCCCACTAATAAATTGAAAGCACATGCTTGAGTTTGCTGCAGCATTGCAATTAGAGCAGAGACTGGGGGCTTTACAGCGCGAGCTGTATGTAGGCTGCGCAACGCTTGACCGTCACCTGCAGCAAGGCACTGCCGTCACAGAAGGCCCATCTTGGATACACCAGATTTTGTTCCCCTTCTAATACAGCAATCTTGAATACTTGCACTGATTTAATCGGTATAGTCCTCGGATGACTATTGTCAACAGAAAAGTATCATCGTGCGAGCGCGGCGGGAGATATGGACAAGCTCAGTGCTGCCCAGAGGCCAGAAGCCTACGTGCCGAGCAGCGGCGCTCATCAGATGGCGATCGTCTAGTACCACCAATGAATGTAGAAAAGACTCAACAACGGCATCAAGGATGGCGCATGGGTACTCACATAGGACAAATCAGAGACGTGGCTCAGAACCCGACAGTTTGGAACGACTGAATTAGACGCCTAGTCGACGCATCTTCTGCGACGCGCCAATCACAACCTGGCTTGACCGATGGTGTCTTTGACTGTTGGTTTGCTTCAAGAGACTGCGAGCCAATCTAAAAAGGGTGTTGCATGCAAGAGCGTAGGATTATCCACCCAACTGCTTAGGCATTTATGCAGGTCAGAGGCACAGCTCCGTCTCTGGTCTAATGAGCGTCTCATCCTGGTCTCTGGGGTTTCTGAACGCCAACAGGAAGGAGAGAAGCGTTTCGGCTAATAGTTAGAAAGCCTCTTTCCCGGAGTAATCCCCGGGAACGTTGCTGGACTCACAGGAGTGGGACCAAATTCGAAATAGTCTGTTAGCCCCCCTTCTCGCGGCAAGCCATCCGGGGCCCGGGTGAGTCGGATAATCAGGACGAGTTCATGTATCGCTCGTCCACTCATATCAATTCAACATATTCATACCATGTAAGTTCACAGATAGTCTTCTCATGAACAAGCTGCAGTAAAACCCGCTTGGTGTTTGTTGTGGCTAATGTGTGCGATGCCTCCCGGCCCGGCTTGGCTGTTCGAAATCCTTTCATAAAGGTACACTGTCAATGCTTTTGAACAATTCTCAAAATTGTAAGATGGAAGCTTTCACCTCTTGTAATTTAAACATGATTAGAACTTTGGTGAGGAATTTGGAGGCACCATAATTTCGAAGTTATTTCCAAGAATGGCACGAACAATGCATATTCTCCTTGTGCCAAGCGACTTGACGCCGATGTTGTCCAGCGAATATTGCCTAATTTTACACAGTCACTTTAACTTAACTCTAACTTAACTTTGGAAGATCTTAACTGAGCTGGGCGGCAAGTTACATTCGGCCGTGGGAGGCAATGGGTTGGATGGCAATTTCCACTCCACGAAATCTAACGACACGGAGTTTGTGAGACAGAAGGGGCTTGAGTTGCCTCGATACCGGTTCTTGATAGTGATGAACGCATACTTGAGGGGCATCGTAAGAAGATCGTGTGTGATGAGGACCATTTTGACATTATCTGACATCGACTCGAGGGTGAAGTTCGGAAGACCAACAATGAATCGGAATTCTATTGGAACACTAAAACCGCCGAGCGTATTTCAGAACACATTGGAAGTCTCGACTTCCGCTAATGAGACACTAAACCCCTTGGTCGCAAACTTCTATTAACCTAGACTTGAAAAGTTAGAATGCGTTCCTCGTTCCTTCATCTTTGCCTGCCCCCGGGCCAGGTGTGGGCCTGTTCCCGATGGTTTATAAGTCAGAGAGAGTGGCAGGACCGAAACCATCATTCGATTTGTATTGTCATTTGATTTCCAAATCAATCCATTCAAGAATCCTTATAGTCGTGAAGGCGAATGGACAAACTTGCAACAATTGAGTATCAGGACTGAAAGTTGAAGATGAGAGGAACGATCCATGGATGTGACAGAAGACAGAATTGGTGCTGATTGCTCAACAGTCTCATTGACTGTTGATCTAAACTGCATCAAGTCACTCGATCAACATGTAAAGATCCAAGCAATAATTCATACCTACACGTATATACCGTAGGTGAGCATTTTCTAGAGGCCGTCAGGTTATAGCACAGGGCTAACAGCACGGTGTGGGGTATGGACAACATCCCACACCTTCCACTTCAGGACGGAAGGAGAACGAGAGCATCATTTGATTGGTTCAAATTTGACCAAACGCACCCCTCAATTCTCACTTGGACCCCTTCGAAATGTGCAAAACTGGCCATCACTTGAATTTGCTGAGGTCCAATTCCAGTCAAATATTGACCTCAGTGATTGATAAAAGTGCACGTAATTGATTGTTCCATTGAAAAGCTAAAGGAATTTTAGGTCTCAAGAATTGCGTTATGGTAGTGTGTCTGAAGCCGCCTCCAAACTTCAGGTCAAGCCCCAGACTTGCTTGGCCACCTGGACCAGCACATCAGAAAAGCCATAAGCGACTATGGAATAAAATTAGCACACTGACTCCTTCTCAAACAATTGAGTTGACCAGATGTTTTTCTGATAAATACAAGAGCTCACTGGCTGTGCATTGTTGGCAAGTTGAAGCAGAATGTTCGATGTGCAGTCATCTCAAGGTGGACCTCTCGCAGTAGCGGACAACAATGGCTTTCTGTATGGACTGCCTCCTGAAAAAATTGGAAAGTGTATCTTATGGTTCAAGTTGAATATACAACAGTACGTACTGGAAGCTTTGCCCCAGGTTTCCCTCATTGAGTATCGCATCAAGTGCCCGAAGTCTGAGTATGTGTTGGATTGCTCAAATTGTAAATAGTACCGCGCGCGTAAGTTTCAGCGCACAACTATAATATGCTATCGTACCAAGCCGAGCCCAAATCGTAAGAGAAATGACTTTCGTAACTCGGAATCTTGAGCTGCAGAATTTACACCAGTGCACTGCATCAGCAGTCCGTACACAGGCGGATGGTGCCTCTATTTTGGACTGCATTCTCGTATCGGTGGCATGAGCATACTTCAATACATCCTTAATAAGGTCTACATACAAAGGGAATCGGGAAAACCACTCTGGTTGGCTCTCCACGTTTTGGGTGCAAGGCGTCGGTGAGATTGATTACAAGTCTGTGAAAGGGACAGACGGAGACAACCATCTTTGAGGCGGCCTTAGACATCCATTCGGCCTACCAAATACAAGCGGAAAGCAGTGCTACCTTAGGTACCTAGCAACGAAGAAATCTCTTGGGGCCACTAATGGATGCACTTTTTCTCAAGCTCCATGCGAAACGTACAGTGTAGTGCGAATACTGTCTCCCCAAATTTGGTACAGGGCCGAAATTTTCCACCAAGCTCAGTGTCAACAGAGCCCGTTCATCCCAAAAACAAAATTCTTGAGGCGAAGCTTCGCAGGAATTGCAGTGATACAAACACTGACTAGGAAGCCAGTCATAGAACGGGGGGCATCTGGGCCTCCAATGGCCGGAGGGGGGCGCGCAAGTAGCGATGAGTTTCGCAACGCAGTCGCACTGGCAGAAAAAACAGTCAACCTTGATGCCCGTTCCGAACATCTAGTTGCCCGGGTCACACAGCCGTCGCGAGTGAGCTGCTGTGTCACAAAAACGTGGCAAAAGATGCAATATGCATTTCAGATCCATTCTTTTTGTTGAGGGAGGGAAGAGCCCGGGAACAAGGCAGGCACCGGAAGGACTCGGCAACTCTCTGGGATTGTAAACCTTAGACGTGTGATAGGTGATAGTTGCAATAGCCCCAAGTAACGTTCGCACAGAAAACCCAAAACAGAAGCTAGGCTAGGCTTTTCTTTGCGCATGTCGTCATCTATTATACTCCCCCCCCCCGACAACGCATCTACAAGAGCAAAAATACCCTTGGAATCCCCGAAAACACGAGATTGAGCACCACCCCGTAGAAACGGGGAACAGTCTTCCCAAGGCTCGGGAAGCTGTAGTCACAGAAAAGGGGCCCCGAGGTCTGTCACCCGCCACCTTCCCTCAATCGGAACGTCACGCTTTGTGCATCCGGACATCACAGACTTGGACGGGAGCAAGCAGATGGGGGTTAAGGCGGTGGTGCCGGAGTCGAGCGAAAGGTAAGTGAGTAAATCTAGAAGTAACGACCTATTGCAACGCTCCACGGTGAGGAGGAGGTACAGAGCCGGGGGGGCCCCGCTGCGGGCGCAGGCGACCCCCGATGTTTCTTGGTTGCAAAAAAGAGGTATCCTGAGGCTTTGAGTGGAGTACTAGTGGCTACTGTATGGACCCTAATATGGAAAAGAAGCAATACCAATGTGGTTGGTAGGTAACGATACTCCAGAGAGCTTCAAAAATTGATGAGTTGTATATCAAAATTTGGGGGGAAAGGCGGGGGAATGACGTGAGAGGCTGCGCAGGAGAACAGAAATGAACTCCTGCAGATTTGTCCAGCGGGGGAGACTGGCGATATTACGAAGCCACTGGATGGGGAATGCTGCCGCCGACTTGTGAATACCTCTGTACGTAAGAAGTAGGTACTACGTACTGTACAATTCCCTTCTTTTCTTCCTTTTTTTTTTTTTTTGGCATAGCTTGTGAAAAGCTTCACATCACCTGCAATCGAGTCCGGCTACACGCCGATCACGTTCTAGAGCGCCGACAGTAGCGAAGGTGTACCCAGCCCAAATTTGATAGGCCTGCCCTACCTTTCGGCTGTCTGCGTGACGATCTTCCATGGGTAAGGGGAACGAAGATCTGATGGGCTGATGGAACCCATCGTGTGTGTCGAGTGAGACATGTTCTTCTTTCCCCAAAGTAACGGCAGGTGTGGGTACCGCAAAGCTCCAGACTCTTGGGCGTGGGTGTCTCAAAGATTTGGGGATTTCTCTAGGTGGTTTGTTCCACTCTATAGAAATTTGTCCCCATGTTGCAATGGTACGTACATACTTAGTCACCGACTTTCCTCCTCGTGTCACTCCATAGAGCCCAGCGGCTCTATTGCTTATAACCTTCCATAATCTTTGATTTAAAGCCGCGCTTATTATTACGACGTTGGCGGGCGCGCCGTGTCGCCGGAGTGGCTGTAGCTTGTTTTACTTCTGGCAGTTCTAGCGGCGGCAGATGTGCAGTAGTTTTTTGTTTGGAGGCGTTCAGATGACCGACCCTTGGGCCGCGGTGGATCAAATGTGTCTAGGCCTAGTTCCTAATCTCCGATCCACGCGTTCCCGTCCAGCAAATATCGATTTCTTGAAAGACCTCGGAGTTGTGACACCTAGTCGGCATCTTCTATCCGGCCAACAGGAATGGAGCAGATGATGACCTCTTTTTGGATGCTTGACAGGCCAGGAATTATGCCGAGACAGCGAGAGAGCAAGAAAGAAGAAAGTGAACACGTCGAGTTTGACACACAAGACAGTTCGTTCACTGGGTACCGCGACAAGAGACAATGTCGTAGTCCATTAAATCATGGAACCGCGTGTTTTGGCTTTGTTGCGGGAACACCACGCTGAGGTTACGTTCTAGACAGCGTACCGCACTTTGTCTATTTAGACTATGACGCGCCAAGGCTTGTTGTATCGCCAATAATTTGGGCCCGGTATGAAATCACTGATACATGTGCACGCTCTGGGACAATCAACGCTGTTTGGGGAGGCCTGGAGTATTACAGCAGTTGAGTGCGAGTAGACATGTCTGGTCAGGCTGGGTGCGAGGAGTTCCTCGAGAGGCATCGTATTTCGCATGGCCAGCGTAGAGGTTCCACGCCGTACAGCAGCAGAAAAGTAACAAGAGGTATCGAAATTACCGGATTCCAGATTATGGTTCCCTGAGTTCCCAGTCGGCGTCAAATCACGAGTTCTCCAGCAAATGCTGCAGCCCAGATGCACACTGACGATTTAGAACTAGTTGGGCGAGTTGGCGCGGACAGGGGTCTCTTCCAGGGTTAGAGAGCCGCCCCCCCCCCCCAACAGGCAACAGGATGGCGGATGGAGGCACCATTCGTCAAACCCTTTTGGAGTCAGCAGACGGAAATGATTCCTCTTCTACCTCCCTGAATTTGCTGATCGCCTGCACCAAAGTCGCTAGAATCGGCATCGCTTGTCCCGGATTGTCAGCATGCCTTGCATGGCACGTGCATGGTTGCACTGACTCGAGGCTCGTGACCTCCCCCCCCTCCCTCACTAGGGCGCGGGAATGATTGGAGAGGAGCGCGCATGCAAATGACGATGCTTGTTTTTTTACTTTGTACTCGGTACTATGTATGGCCCCAGGACGGCGGAGGCAAACAGAAGAGAGAGGGGGAAGGGGCCTCAATTTCCTTTGCGCTGACTCTAGTGAGCTTGTGCAGTGGTCCGGTGAGCAAATCACAGGCGGTAGCGGGCCATGTCACCGAAAACAATTCCATGGTGAAGTGGCATGGCCAGCCTGGCTAGTGCCCACCTGTCCGCAGCACGCACGCACGCAGCGTCGCAGGAGAACTCGGCCAGGGGTTTTAGAACAAGACCTAAAGGACGTCTTGTGTGCGCTGATGCAGCCGCGTGTGGACAGAATTGAGAGGAGGTGGGGATGAACAAGAAATTGCACTCTTTCATGCAGCATCGTGACTGGTCCGAGAGTGGTTGAGTTTTCAGCGTTTCCTCGGGACAAATGTTCAAGACGAAACGACGGACGCGTGGAAAGAGCCTTGTTCCGACCTGAGCCTTGACCGCCCGCTTGACAGAGGCCTGCCACAATAACAGCCCCTGAGGAGAACGTGTATGTGCTTTGCGTGTCACTAAGCAAACCAGGTCGATATTTGAGATCCAAAATAGTAACAAGCCGCCTGTCTCGTCAGGAGTAGTAGTCGCTCCGTCGACGAAGAGTGCAGCCCTCATCAACACTGTCACATGGACATGGACGGAATGACCCTAGAGAGACACTTTCCCCAGATTTCCAAGCGGCTACCATGTATGAGCTGTCAAATTGTGTTGGCTGGGCCCCGTCGCTTCCAGCGTAGGAGTGCATCAGGTGTGATGAGCCATTGTGGACCAAGATCATGGCGAGATCTTGGATACCTTGCATACACGACACTGTCCTGGTAGCGACCTGCAAGGAACAAGATTACATTTTTTCGATATTTCTACGATGCATTAGTGAGATGGGACGACTTGCAGCGAGCAACGAGAGAAAAATAGGAGCAAAGCGAAGCTGCACCACATTCCGGTTCGGCTTTGACGTACAGGCCATGCACTGGTGGTACCGCGGTACTCTTCTCCAAAAATGGATCATCGTCAGGGGCCCACAGTTCGGCCCGCGATGCTTGGCAGGGATTTGCTTGTAAAATCCGGGGTGAGCTAGCCGTGCAACTACCGCCCAGCCCACTCAGGACCTAAGTAACATAGTACTACAAGTATGTAAACCTACTGCCTTCTAAGTAAAGTACCTCCTAATCAACCGTCCATTCTCTGCCCATCCAGACAATGACCGCCACATATTGACACGAATTCAACATCCTATAACCAACTATCTAAGCACCATTGTAAGATTATGATCTACGTGCTATGATCCAAAGTACTCGTAAGCACGAATTCGTTCATCCTTCATCCTTCAGTTCTTGCGCTGTTCCGGGGGGGGGAGGGTCAGAGCATGCTAGTACTATGTATCGCAGGTCATGCATGCTACATCATGTGTACTAGGTAAAGTATTCAGCTGCGCAATGTCGGACTCGAGGAAACAAGAATGTGGGCAATCCCACGCCTTGGCCTACACTAATTCATGACAGGTGCTGAGTGGGTGACTGACCGAGTGACTGAGTGACTGGCAGGCTGGCTGGAGGTCAAGTCGGCTTTCTACTTAGCACATCCCGATTGCGCTTCACATCGACAGGGTCTATCCTCTCAACCTCGAGTCTGTTTGCTGGTACTGAGCCATGTATTGTGGATCCCGTTTTGTTTCGTGCCGCGCTACAGATCCACCCGCCAGCCTGTCCATCAGTTTGCCGGATTCCAGCCGCTGGTCTCAGGGCCCACTGTAAACGTTGTGTTAGTTAGTTAGGTATGTAGCATTCTCTCTCTTGATCTCATAAGCGGATCTGCCCAGTAAAATAACCACTGTCACTGTTTCCCCGTGTCTCAGACCATCTCCATCAACCAAGTTTCTGCACCCAGGCACAAGCTTTTTGCCTACCTATATACCTAGATATGCATATCTGTGGAAACTTGGTTGTGCCACAACACCTCAGCCTGTCGTCTACTACACGACTCTCCTATCCTTACAAGCATTATCCCCCTCGAGTCTGCACGAGTATGCAATCTCGTGGGCCTATCCAGGTACCAATGCTGACATCGCATAGCCTCTTTTTTTTTTTTCCTTCCCCAGCGGCATGCTTCGCCCCCAGCCGGCCTGCATCGTACACAGTGGGCAGGGGCGAGAGTTCCTCGGGTCCATCTCGTCCCATCCCCTCCCATGCGTTTAACAACAGGCACCTAAGAATACTACATAGTATGTACCTAGACGTGACCCTGTGCCTATTCCAGATTGTCCCCATCTCCGGCCCCCGTCTCAAGGAGACCGGGCTCCTCCAGTCAGTGCGTACATGTCGCGCCATCTGAACTCCTAGCTCGGCCTTTCGTGTTCAGCCACACCGCCCTGAAAGTGTCCCTCTATTTGGTCATCGTGGGTATTTCTTTCATATAATTGTGTCTCTTCTCTCAATAATACCACCCCACATTCTGCATGGTGGCCCGTCTCGTGAGCCCCGAACCACGAGCCTGCTCACACGACCTCGCCCACAAAGGCCCTCGCCGTCCCTTGGAGTACTAGTCCTCTCGACTACTGATTCATACCACACATACCACCATCCTCATCCGACCAAAGTCTTAGATCGTTATCCCCCCTGCTCATGCCGCTGCTCCCCTTGTGATACTTTTACCAGGACCCGCTAGTTCATCTCATCACCAGGGAGCAACGAGCTTCTGTATATAAACTCTCGCTTATTTCCCGGAGCCACTGCCTGGTCTTGTTCCTTCACAAGGTCCCACATCAACCTGCGAGTGTACCCAAGTAAATGAGCTTCTGGGACAGTATTACTGTGTTTTCCTAAGCTTTGCCTCTTTGTACCTCGCGGGCGTCAAACTCCTCTCGACAACATGCGCTCATCACAGCTTGCCGCCACGGCGGCAGCACTCTTCAGCAGTGTGTCCCATGCTATAGACTTCAGTCCGGCGAGACCACCGGCATGGCCGTTGGCAGTAAAGTCACCTTATGTCAGTTCATGGTTGAACGGAGACTCTGGTGGTTCTCTTGCAGGAAACTGGCCCAAATTTTGGAAGTGAGTCGCAGCCAACTTTTTCACAACCGCCGTCAGAGCACTGAAACTCATGCGCTTCTTCTCTCAGCGGTCAAGTCACCGCACTTCAAGGCTTTGTTGCTGTCGATGGTGATGTCTTCAACTGGGTGGGCGCCGCAGCAGGACCGAGTGTTGCAAACCAAACATCGGCGACCTATACTTCCACCAAGACGGTCTTTACCTTCGACGTGAATTCCAAAATCACCCTAACGGCGACATTTCTGTCCCCGGTGTACCCTGACGACTTGGTGAAGCAGTCACTGCAGTATTCCTACATCGACGTGGCGGCTGTGTCTTCCGATGGCGCCTCGCACGACGTCCAAATCTACCTGGACTGCACCGGAGGTGAGACAGATATCACCAAAATTGTGCCCGAAACGTCTCACTGACTTTTCTTTTTTCTCACTCAGAATGGGTGAGTGGTGGTGATCCAACACAGGAACTCATCTGGTCACATGGATCCAGTGGTGGAGTGTCTTATCACACCTTCAATTTGACCACCCAACAAGTTTTCACCGAAATTGACCAGCAAGCTGCCTGGGGTACTTGGTTCTTCTCGACATCAGACGATGATGGGGTATGTCCTGAATTTAGGCCTTCGACTCTCAAAATGATTTGGTATTCTGACAACACTTTGTGTAGTTGACCTGGGAAATCGCGGAAGACACCGTCGTCCGTCCTCAGTTCACAAGCAACCAGACACTTCTTGACACCGAGGATACCAACTACCGAGCAATCAACGATGACTGGTAAGTTTGTGTAGCCCATGGGTCTGAGTATGAAACGCGGTGTATTGACCAATGCTGAACAGGCCTACTTTTGGGTTTGCGAAAGACTTGGGATCTATTTCCAGCACAGCAGCAAGCGTTCTCTTCACGATTGGTGTATCGCAAGAGGATATCATCAACTTCGCCGTAAGTTCTGACAACCTATATGCTCCTTTACAAAGTCCTTTGGGGAGTTCTTAGCTGACATAAATACTCTTCAAAGGAAACTTCTTCAAGTGGAAACACCATGACCGCGCTGTGGCAGACAGCCTACAGCACGGCCGTGGACGCAATGGTAGCCTTCTATGATGACTATTCCACCGCCGTCTCAGACTCTTCATCTCTGGACGATAAAATCTCCACAGACACCGCCGCCGCAGGGGGCGCCAATCTCACCACCCTCAGCACCCTTGCCGTGCGCCAAGTCTTTGGTGCCACCGCGCCCGCCATAGGCACCGAGCAGACCTACATCTTCATGAAGGAAATCAGCTCCGACGGCGATACCAACACCGCCGACGTCATCTTTCCGGCGATGCCCATCTTCCTCTACCTGAACGAGACGTGGATCAAGCTGCTCCTGGACCCGCTCTACGTCAACCAGGAGAGCGGCCTGTACCCCAACACCTACGCCGAGCACGACTTGGGCGTCTGGCCGAACGCGCTGGGCTACCCAGATGGCAACGACGAGATGATGCCCCTCGAGGAATGCGGCAACATGCTCATCATGACTCTCGCATACGCGCAGCGCGCCGGTGATACCGCCTACCTGTCTGACCACTTCCCCAAACTGGAACAGTGGGCCGGCTACCTCGTCAACGAGTCACTCATCCCCATGAACCAAATCTCCACCGACGACTTTGCGGGCTCGCTCGCCAACCAGACCAACCTCGCCCTCAAGGGCATCATCGCGCTCAAGGCCATGGGCGAGATGGGCAACTTGATCAGCAACACCTCTGCCTCGTCCTACTACGCCGACGTGGCCGAGTCCTACCTCCCGCAGTGGGTCGGCTTTGGCCTCAACAACGCCAGCAGCCCGCCGCACACCATGCTGGACTACAACGACCCGACGTCGTGGGGCGTGCTGTACAACCTGTACGCGGACAGGCTCCTGGGCTTGAACTTTGTCTATGACTACATCTACACGATCCAGAGCAACTTTTACCCGACCGTGGCGCTCACGTATGGCGTGCCGCTGGACACGCGGCACGACTGGGTCAAGAGCGACTGGGAGATGTTTGCGGCGTCCATTGCGGAGGAGAGCACGCGGTCGCTGCTGATTGATCTACAGGTCAAGTGGATCAACAACACGCCGCAGACGACGCCGTACGGAGACCTGTTTGATGGCGACACGGGCGGCTATACAGGGGCGGACTTCACGGCCAGGCCTGTTTTGGGTGGAACATTCGCGCTGTTGGCCCTACCTTCGTCGTCGTAAGGCTCTGAGCCCCCTTCAACGGGCTTGACGGGATGATTCATGATCGATTAATGTCGGGTTGGTATCGATATCCCCTCGTCCTCATTGGAGCGCACGCAACAGGATTTATTATTCTACACCTGTATATAATTTACCCGCTTCCAGAACCCATTTTTCTAGCATTGGCAGGGAGTCATGGATTTGGATTCGACGGCCTTGGAAAGAGAGAATCCGCGGTTTACAAGTCTTTTTTACTTACGTCAGTCGCAGTCGGATTCGCATTGGCGAAAGAGATATATAAACTCAAATAGATCGGATTGCACCCCGCGCCTCGAATAATATGCTCTGTGGGGGCCAGGTTATTTGCCAATTCTATTCTCAGAAACAGGGCCATTGGCCTTGGATTTCACCAGCCTCAATATAATCGTGTCTTGACTTTCCAGGCCAGAGCAGGAATTGCGTATGTCTTTCAATACAACCCGACACCTCAATGCGCTGGCGTTAAACATCAGATGCATAGGCGCACGTCGTCCAATGCTCTCATTCTTTAACAGCGATCGTCATATTGAATCGCCACCAAATACTACTAACAAGGGGCGGCGCGTCCCGGTGCCATGCGTACTTGTACATTCAAAGTACATGGACCCCGTCCATTTTTTATTAAGGATTGCACTAGCACAGGTACCACCGAGGCACGCCATCGCATGTGAGCGTTCGCCAGCGGTCTGGCATTCCTATAAATAAAGATCTCAGTGCCAGGGAGCCGGCCTAGCCGGCCTAGCCGTGTGTTCTCACCCTCCATGGACGCACAGAATTGGTAATTTTCCAACATCGTGACTACACGGCTTTGAAACACCGCTTTCGGGGCCGTTGTGAACGCTATTTTTGTGGTCGGGTCAGGTTTGCAACGCCTTTACGCCACGCCTACTAGCATGATGCCAACGTTCCCTCTGCGGAGGAGGTGCGAGACTTGTCACATTACTGTTGTACGTAGCTAGGTCGATAGACTACCATTTAGATCTGCAAAGCCAGGTATGGTGATTTGTAGTTGGGAGAAAGTCAGGGCCGAGCCCGAGAGCCAAAAATGGAGAGTTCTAAGCCGTATAGCCGCCATTTGGTTCCTTGGTTTGATGTCTTCCAAGTGATCAGCCGATATTGCTGCGGAACGATAATGAGAGCCTAGGTATGAAGTACTCGTAAAACTACAATTACCAAATGGATAGTGAGGTAGCCTCCCTCTTTCAATCACATCTGTTTGATGTAGGTCCCGGGCTTCTGTAAACCATAATGAACATGCTGCTCTCCATTATTGGACTAGGTATGTATGTACAGGCTTGGGCTGCAAGAGATATACGGACGGCCGGAGCGCATCGAAATTTTGTTTTGCAAACCTTTGTGCCCCTGGCCTACTAAAGACTTTACTCGTGACTGGCCAGACTCCCCTTCAACCCCCTTCCCAACCCAACGACTTCCTCGGCTCAAGTGACGACACTCTGACCCTGATTCACAGTCAAGAACGGCGGCTTCGCACCATCCTCCAGGTCCCCCTTCTCCAGTTTCCTCCTAAACCTGGCACCCTGATTATAGCAAGCCCACTCCAGGCCCCCAAGCGTCTTCAAAATCTCAATCGGCTCCGTGACAAACGTCCCCCAATGCAGAGCAATCGTGACCGGTGGTGGCCTGCCGGTCTTATTCCTGCCCTCCGTCAGGTCACGCAGTACCCGCAGGGCATCCCACGGTGGCATATGAATGGCGCCTGTGACACCCGCACTATGGCGAGGGAACGGCACCGTGGAAGGTGGCATGTAATTCGAGAAGAAGCTTCGAAGATATGCCCAGGTGGCACCGAGGGCGATGGGAAGGTAGACCAGATCGGGGCTGCCGAGCCGCTCAGCTACCTCCCTGTATGCTGGACAGGCGGGGTACTTCTCTGACGACGTGTTGTCAGGATCAGCAACCTTCTTGACTCTTTCATCTTCCAGGTCTTTATGCAGGGTATTTGGGGGAGGCCGAGGCGGCCACGCTGGGTCAGGGTGGCACTGGTAGCCCGAGTCGCCGGCAAAGAATATTCGGTAGGACTCTCTATCGGGAAGCTCGTGTGAAAGATGCCACCCTGCCCAGAGCGCCTCGTCGGCGTTGTAACCGTCCCTTACGCTGCTGTGCTGCGCTGGCGTGCATGAGATCTTTAACCGCCCAGCCTCTGCGCTCTGCTCTTCAACGTACGCCGTCTCCCACCAGTCGAGCTCGGAAACACGGTCCGAGGGGATCCCGGCGTCTGTGAACCATCGTGCGTTCTTGAGGGGGACGATGAAGCGTAAGTGATCTTTGTTCAGACGCCAGAGCGCCATCACGGTGTCATAGTCAAGGTGATCAAAGTGATTGTGGCTTAGCAGAAAGATATCGATAGGTGGCAGCTCTTCCAATCTACATGGAGGCTCGTATGAGCGCACTGGACCAGCGTACTGAGATGGTGAGGCGCGCTGAGAGAAAATAGGGTCGAAGATGATGCGGATAGGAGGGCCACCTTGCTTCAGAGCAGGAAGCTGGAGCAGCATTCCGGCATGTCCAAGCCAGGTCGTCTTGGCATGCTGTGCACCTTCGGGATTGAAGCTGAAGTCTGGCTTCTCGACCTGCAGTAGCTGTGCTGCCTTCTTTCGTATGGAGTCGGTACTCGAGGTGCTGGGCAGATGCGAGGCCGCCAGGTCGATGGTCGGATCTAAATCGGCACCCCATTCAAGCGCTTGGAACACTTCCTGTGCGGTCGCCTTGTGGAAGCTCGGCCATGGGTTGCGAAAGCCTGCGATCCTCGTATCATCTCTGGATCTCTTCTTCTTCAGCGTCGGCCGTCGCTTGCCTGGCGCTGGCTCATCCAAAAAGCCTGGCAGATACGAAGCCCATCCGGTCATAGAAGCAGTCGGTAGGACGTGGTGCTCGGGTGATGATTCATCCTGATTTCGTTCTAACCGTATACCTAACAAGTCTTTGTCCATAACTGCAGAATCTGTGTATGTTTCCTCAAAGTTGAACTCCGTGGTTGACAAGTGAGAAAGACACTTAAACAAGAGAGGTGAGATGTGAGACGTGCACGGGTGACGTCATGCTAACAAGCCACACAGGCTACTTACTGTACATCAAGATGCGGCAGAGGATACTCAAGGTGAACGTGACGCTGAGCTTCATGCAAAATATACTGAAACTTGTGTTTACGAGATATTCCTAGGTGGTGGTGAATAACTTGGGGAGCCTTTTATGATTTCTTGCTTAGTAGCGACTAGTTGCCTGGATAGGTAAAGTACTGTACCTACTAGGTGGAATTCAACAAGGGGGAACGCATTAAACTGACATCATTCTGTTATTACAACGGTATCCTGACCTTCATCGATCGAATTTGGACGGATGACATTGGAAGCATGAGATAGGATTACTCTGGCCTGGCCAAGGACCTCTGTGGCATTGCTAAAAGAAAGTCAACGAAACTTTCCATGTTGTACGGCATATCAAACTCTGTAATACCCAACGTATCTGGGCCGTGAATTGAACTTTTTCCTCCTCGGAGCACGACGCGTCAATAGTAACCAACACTGTGAATATTCATAGGACATAAATTATGCTGTTGAACGCATTTTGCTACTCCTGACGCCGCTGTCCCCTATAGTTAGTTTTCCCTATCATTAGAACCCTCCAAATGCCCTGACCTCCCAAAGACCATACGTCGGCTATCAGGCGCGCAGATAGTAATTACACGATCTTGCGGTCCGCGCAGACGCCTCGTTGGCCATGGATTATTTGCTAGATCGTTAATGAGCTGCATGAATCTCTAATCATCGGCTTCACTTGCCCCGGCCGTCACATCAACCTCGTCCTCAGCCTTGTCGGCAATCTTGCCGACGTCAACCTCTGCTTTATCGTCAGCTCCTGCGACACCGGTCACCGGCCCAGCAGCCGAACTCCCCCCAATGGAGTTGTTCTTGCTCCGCTTTTTCGCAGGCCGTCTACTAGCGCCTCCTTTGGGACGGTAGCCGGTATCGTCGTCAGCAGGGCGCTTCCGCTTGCCTTTGCTTGGCGCGGGCTCATCATAGCCGACCTCGTCTTCGACATCAACCATCGTCACGTCCAGGGACTTCCGCTTGTCCTTGGCCTGAGCAGCTGACGATCGCTTAGAGGCGCGCTCAGTCTTGGCCTTGGCTCGCGCAACTGCAATGCTTCCACGGCCCTCACCACTAGATTTGCGAGCACTTCCACCTGCGCTCTTCTTAGCAGCTGGCCGCTTCTCCTCGTCATCATCGTCTTCCTCGACCCGAGGTGCCTTTCGGTGGTGAGATTTCTCCTTCTTGTCGTCTCCACCCTCATGGTCTTGTAGGAACGTCTTGGGCGCATGTTTCCGCAACCAATTGTAGACACTGGTTGGATTTCGCAGCGCAAAATCGCGGCTAGCCGTGCTCAAGCTGTTAGCACCAGCCTTGGAATGCGCAACCGGTGTTGGGGTAGCTCCGATCTGTGGTTCCCTTGCAAGCGGCGCGAGTGTCGGCAACATCTCGCTAGGCCCACCGTAGACTTCCGGCTCACGGGCGACGCGGTTGTCAATCTCCCATAAGTAGTTGTCAATATCGTCGGCCGTCAACATCGCGGGAGGGTGTTGTTGGTGGGAGGCATCGGCTGCCGGCGAGTCAATTCCATGGAGCAGGTCATTGGCGACGTCGGGATGTAGTTTGGCCGTGCCCGCAAAGTCAAAGTGCGGCACGTCCTGAATCAAATCGCGGAGGTTCTTTGCGGGCCGGGGCCCTGACTTTGGCTCTCTGTCGATGGGTAATATACAATCTTCCTCTGTGTCGGAAGGGATGGGAAGGCTGAGGTCGTAACGCCGATCTGTGGGTATCTGCAGGCAGTTGTTGGTGTCAAGAAGGAGGTCGAGCATCCGACTGTTCCCTGGGTCAGTCAAGCTCTTAATTGAAGGGCAAGGCAGATGCATACTCATTCTGGATGGCGAGCTGCTTGGTTCGAGCTAGAGCCCTCTGTTCCATTTGATAAAGCTCTTCATTCTGGGCCTGAAGATTGTCAAATTTGATGCGCATCTTGCGGTATTTCTTCTTCCAAGACTTGTAGGTAGGCTTCGCGTCGGCCATGCGAACGTCTGGACCGCCGTCTTCGTGCTTCACTTGGTCGGCGGGTGACGCGCTCCGCGTCCGATCATCGTCATGATCACGACGATGATTTATGACGCTCTTGCTTACGACACGGCCGGCATCGTCGTTGAGTATGCCGTCCCTGGCGATGGACGACATTGTTGTTGTTTTAATTGTCGCTTCGCCGACTGCCAAGGGCAAGCAAGACGTGCCTTCACGGGTCGGCTCGACCTTGGTTGATGGATTTTCGATGGATGCTAGGCCAAATGTATTTCTCAGTAGCAGTGTCGGCGATGCCAGCGGTCTCAATTTCACAGCCTGACAGATGGCTGTTGTCGACTTCAATAATGGTAGCTCGAGTTCGAAGGAAAAGAAGCTGGCGTCACGGTCTCATTTAGGGTGATCAGCCTTGGGAGAGAGCCGAACTCTGGCAGACCCCTGCCACGACGGGCCCTTTCCTGCTAGTGGTCCGAGCTCCTGCATGGGAACGGATCCACTTCAAAAATCCAGGTTCCACATGCTGTGGGCAAGGACCCTTCAAATCGCGGGGCCAATGGGCAACTTTTCAATTCTGATTGCCACGCAAAATCACTTGTCGTTTCTTCCTCTTTTTTAGGGAATTCAGCATTACAGTACTAGCCTCAGCTTCCAGACCGACAATTTTCCTCACTTTAGCAGTCTGCGCCCCAGGCACCCCGAACCACCTGTCCCAAAGCTTCTCCTTCAACACATGCAAGCTCGCCTCTCCATCTTCAAGATGGCCGAATCAGCAGCAAAGCGCCTCAAGACCGACGCACCCTCTGGTGTGACCATTGGCACCCACAATGGCCACTTCCACGCTGACGAAGCCCTCGCCGTGTACATGCTGCGCACTCACATCCCGCGCTACCACAATGCTGCCCTGATCCGCACGCGTGATCCCGCCGTCCTCGCAACCTGCGACACTGTCCTCGATGTGGGCGGTGAATATGACGCCGAGCGCAACCGGTACGACCACCACCAGCGCGGCTTCACGACCGTCTTCCCGGGCAGGGACACCAAGTTAAGCTCCGCGGGGCTTGTGTACATGCACTTTGGCAAGGACATCATTGCCAGCAGACGAGGTGTGGCGGGTGAGGGGTCGGCGAGCGACTTCAGCACGGTCGAGCTGATTTACAACAAGATCTACGAGAGCTTCGTGGAGGCGGTGGATGCGAACGACAACGGTGTGAGCGTGTACGACCCTGAGGGTGTTGCTGCTGCGGGGCTGAAGAAGAAGTTCTCGGACGGTGGGTTCACGCTCGGTGCAATGGTCAGCCGCCTGAATCCAAATTGGAACGACCCCGCGCCCAGCGACCCGGTGGAGGCCCAGGCCGCGGAGGACGAGAAGTTCCTCGTGGCGAGCCAACGCATAGGGGAAGAGTTCGATCGCGATCTGGACTACTACATCGGGTCGTGGCTGCCGGCAAGGGCGCTCGTGGAGAAGGCATTCGGTGAGAGGAGCCAGTATGACAGTCAGGGACGCATCATGGTGCTGTCAGGACAGTCGTGTCCGTGGAAGGATCACCTGTACATGCTGGAGGAGGAGTCGGGTGAGGCGGGCAAGGTGCTGTATGTGCTGTACCCCGAAAAGCCCACGCCCGACGCCAAGTGGAGAATTCAGACCGTCCCTGTGACCAAGGACTCGTTTGAGAGCCGCAAAGCGCTGCCGAAGGAGTGGAGAGGTGTCCGGGACGAGGAGCTGGACAAGGTGTCTGGTGTGCCGGGCTGTGTCTTTGTCCACGCGGCTGGCTTCATTGGTGGCAACAAGACTTTCGAGGGTGCTCTTCAGTTGGCTCAAAAGGCGTTGAACTAGACGAGTTGGACTGTTTCCAACATCTTGCAAAAAAGCTTTCCTGAGGGTAGTGGCCTCTGCTGTAGTGTCACTTCTAACACGGTCTGGGTGCGCTCTTGGGACTGTGCACGCCGTTAAGGTGCATGGCTCGTAAGAGCCAATGACACATTCCATGGACATCCTCTGCCATTCTGTTTTGGATCTTTATGCCATCATGCAATAGCATAGGTCAAGCTCTGCGGGCTACTGAGTGGGTGGACAGAAGCATCTCTCGGCCCTTAGATGCGAACAGATTGAGGAACTAGAAAAGCTTGAGTATAGTTAGACAAAATAGACGTGTCAAGGAAATTCACCATTGCGTGTTTTTGTTCATACTCCCATCCAAATTGTCCCTTGTTTTGTCTCTTTTCTTTCTCTCCCTCTCCCTCTCCCTCTCCAGCGCCCGTGCCTCGGCACAAGGCTGCGTAGCATGCAGTTCTTGCTTCCCTGCCAATTCGAAATTGTCATTCCATTTGCAACAGCGCGCGAAAGAATCCAAAAGACAAGCACCCACAGAGACGACCGACATGACGACACACTTTTCAACACGGGAGCAAAGGAAAATGGCAAGCACCGAGTGCAATGTGCGATATACACATGCAAAAATGCCAAGCGCCAAGGTTTTGGTGGTCCCCCAGGAAAGATAGCAGCAAAATAACAGTTGATTTGTCCCCATTTGCCGTAATAAAACTTTCCCCTCCCTAACGCCTGCCGCCTTATGCAACGAAGGTGGCCATCGCAGCCAGCCTAGCCCGAACAAGCCATCAAAACCCGAGAGAAAGCATCAAAAGAAGATGGAGTAAAGAACGTCGTGGGTATGTGACCTGCAGATATGCACCAAAAGACAAAGAAGAAAAAAGGACAACACATCTCTCATCAAAAGGAACCCCGTAATCCCTTCACGTCCGAATGGGGATCCCCTGGCCCTGACCCTCCCCAGCTACATTCTCCTTATCCTCATCATCATCCCCCATCGCCTCCTCAACACTCGTCTCGCGCTGCAAGCTACTCTCCTTGGCAGGCGACCCAACCGGAATTCCACTGCTAGGGCCAGAGATGGACCCGCTCTTGGTCAGGCTGGGGGTGGAGGAGACAACACCACCGACCCCGCCGCCGTTGACTGGGCTGCCACCATTATTGTTGTTGGCGGCGGCGGCAGCGGGGGAGTTGTGGCGGATGGTGTCAACGTCCGGAACGATGCTGCCGACGTTACCCGTGTCGACGCCGTCGCCCTTGCCGGCTTTGTTGAGGGCGTAGTCGCCGCTGTCAAAGTACTTGCGCTGGTTGTTGCGGGCAAAGACGGAGGCTTGCGAGGGGAGTTTGCCGTAGAGGCGGAAGAGGCGTTGTTCCTCGGGGGAGAGGGTCTGTAAGGAGGTGGGGGGGAAGAAGTTAGTCGTGCGGCCTTGTATGCGGGGGATGAAAGGCGTAGTCAATATAATGGGATGATGGTAACTGAAGACGCAGAAGTTTGGGGCAGTGAACTTACGCTCACGTCAATCTTGTTCTTCTGGTGAGGGTTCATGGTGGGCGGTTTTGTTGGCCGTGGGCCTGTTGCGAGTTCGATAGCGTGTGGTCTTCGCAAGGAGAAGAAGAGATGGAGAATCAAGTTGAATTGGCGGATGTGCGACTTGGACGTCAATAACGGGACCGTTTCGAGTATGTGAATTCAAGTGTGAGATTGGTGGGAATGAATCGGAGTGTGAACGTGGTTGTGGTGGTGGTGATGGTGGTGGTGGTGGTGGTAGTGGTGTGAAAGTCAAGAGGTGAGGTCGTCTTTTTGATGCCAAATCGCAAGTCAGCCGAGCCTGTCTCTAGCCCAGTCCCGCTACACCCCTCTTTCTGTGGGTCCCGCCTTTGGAATGCAAGTGCTTGACTCTCTCTGGTCTGGCCTGGCCTGCTTGGGTCTAAGCTTTGGGGTCTTGGTTGGGTCTTGGAAACAAAGAAGTAACTTTCCACTACGTCCACAAGCGTAACTTTGAACTGTCCAGGTGTATGTAACCGAAGATAGTCGCAGGCCAGCGTGTGTTGATGCCGGGTCGGGTTTTAGGTTTTTTCCAAAGGGATGACACACAGTGAACTCTGTTAGACCCTTCTTGCTTTTTCTGTTTACCATTAATTGCAGCCGATTATAGGGGCAAGTCAACCTGCTCCCGTTGG
Organism: Gnomoniopsis sp. IMI 355080; assembly: GCA_027946555.1. Taxonomy (NCBI): domain Eukaryota; kingdom Fungi; phylum Ascomycota; class Sordariomycetes; order Diaporthales; family Gnomoniaceae; genus Gnomoniopsis; species Gnomoniopsis sp. IMI 355080. The sequence goes on along the minus strand of JAPEVC010000082.1, from coordinate 45,825 downwards.
CCCAGTACGGGCTACGGCTACGTGCCAAATCGAAATACCCGGACAGATTGGCAGAGTTTGAGCCAATTTTAGTCCCCTACCTATCGGGACCGTTATCGAGGGACACTAACGGATAACCAATGGGTTGGGTAGTAGGTGGCGCTAATACAAGTAAATCATGCGTGCGACAACCCACACACCACCCCCGTCAGGCTCTCCAAAGATTCACGTCATGCCCGGCGGGTTGTGGGAATAAAAGCACAGTGCATGCTTCACCCAAAACACACGCCATCGCTCTTCAACCACTCAATTGCGGACCTTTGCGACATGCCCGGACAACCGCGAATGATGCTGTCCACTTCTGAGTCATAACAGGGGGGCTGGATTGAATCCCAATGTTATTGCCAGCGAACACCTGCAAGGGCAAATAAAAACAGGGACCGATGAACCTAGCGAACCTCTTCTTGTCAAATCGGGTTTCCCATCTCTCGAGATGCTTGAGCTATTTCGAGGGGATAATCGCGCCCGTTTTGTCTTGGAGGGTTTCCAACGTCATGCTTCGTGGACACGCTGATGTGTCCAAGCTCGTTCGTCGGCATCACAAAGCCGAGACCGCTGTACTACCTCATTGATAATACCAATTGTATCGTAGCCACCCAGCCAGTGTGGGCTCTCCCTGCGCATATTCACGCATGCTTATCAAAGAAGCTGAAATGGTGAAGTGGAGCTGGCCTTGCTGTCCAGGTAGGTCTCACGTCCACTAGAGCAGCTCGTTGGGCCTAGCTCTGCCAAGCTCCAAAACGACCGATGCTATACAGTAGTATCAATCAGCCGAGCAATTCGGATGTGTCACGATTTTTGCACGAGTCCGCTCCATTTGATACTTGGCGCAGCCAAGCTTCTCTTTCACCTTGTAGAGAGATCATCGCAACAGCAGAAGGCAAGACTCTGGACACGGGACTTGGGACTGGTGTGTATTTACTTTGCTGTAGTCTGATATAAGCAGCTCATCTATGGACAGACGTCTTCTCTACATCGGATGTAAGCTGTATCTTGACCCTCTTGAAACCCATTCCCGGCTCATCCTCATCTTGTCTTCGCTACCTGGTAAATGCAGAGCGTTCAAGCAGAAAAGCATGCAAGTGTGCGAACAGCGGGGTGTGGAAAAAAGCCATGTACTGCATCTTCAAAACAGATAGCCAGACCTTAAAAATGACAACAGCAATCGACACTCAGACGTATGGGAAAAGTGCGCTCCCAAGGCGTATAAAGGAAAAGCAAACGCACCACCCCAAATTGACATGAATTCACCGGGCTCATACATACATTGCGTTCCCGTGTCTCTCGCTACCTATTCCCCTGTCTTTGGTCGTCTACAGCTTCTCCTTCAGCAAGTTCTTCATCCTCCTCTCCACAGCATCCAAGTACTCGGTCGTCGTGACGTAGGCCTGGTCCTTGCCGACCGCCAGCGCCAAGTCCTTGGTCATGATGCCGTCCACGCCCACGGTGTCAATGCACGCCTGCTCCAGGCTCTCGGCGAACGCAACCAGCTCGGGGGTCTCGTCGAGCTGTCCGCGCTTGGCGAGACCGCGGGTCCAGGCGAAGATGGAGGCGATCGGGTTGGTGGAGGTGGGGTTGCCCTTTTGGTGCTCGCGGTAGTGACGCGTGACGGTGCCGTGGGCGGCCTCGGACTCAAAGGTCTTGCCGTCGGGGGTGACAAGGACGGAGGTCATGAGACCGAGAGAGCCAAAGCCTTGGGCCACAATGTCGGATTGCACGTCGCCGTCGTAGTCTGGGAGGGAAAATCTGTCAGTCTGTTCCGCGGTATGAGGATTTCTAGAAGAAGAAGATTTCACGTACTCTTCAGAGCCATGACGTAGCCACCCTTGCTCTTGATCATCTGAGCCACCATATCATCGATCAAACGGTGCTCGTACCAGATCTTTCGGCTCTCAAAGTCCTTCTTGTACGTGGTATCGTATAGCTCCTGGAAGATATCCTTGAAGCGACCATCGTACTTCTTCAGGATGGTATTCTTGGTGCTCATATACAGCGGCAGGCCCCTGTCCAGCGCAAGCTTAAAGCTGGCATGCGCGAACCCGGTGATGCTCTCGTCGGTGTTGTACTGCGTCTGAGCGACGCCGCCGCTCTTGAAGTCGTACACCTCAATCTCCTCGGGCTTGCCACCCTCGGGCGTAAAGACCATGGACAGCTTGCCGGGACCGGAGATCACGCGATCCTTGGCGCGGTACTGGTCGCCAAAGGCGTGGCGACCAATGATGATGGGCTTCTCCCAGCCGGGGACCAGGCGCGGGATGCGGGGGATGATGATGGCCTCGCGGAAAACGGTACCGCCGAGAATGTTACGAATGGTGCCGTTGGGGGAAAGCCACACTGTTGGACAAATGGAAGAGAAAACGTTAGTTTTACTGTTGCGCAAAGCCCAACTACCCGATATGATTGTCTAACCAAAAAAGACTTACTCTTCTTCAACTTGAATTCCTCCACGCGCTGCTCATCAGGCGTGATAGTGGCACACTTGACACCCACGCTGTACTTCTGGATTGCCTCGGCGGCTTCCACAGTGACCTTGTCATCGGTCTTGTCACGGTACTCCAGGCCCAGATCGTAGTACTTCAGGTCGATGTCCAGGTAAGGGTGGATAAACTTGGTCTTGATGTCCTCCCAGATGATGCGGGTCATCTCATCACCATCTAGCTCGACGACGGGGTTTTTGACCTTGATCTTGTTGGCAGTGGCCATGGTGCGCACAAAGGCTGCTGCGCGCAGCGATGCTGGTGAGGCGGCGGCGGACTGTGACACAGCGAATTTGCTGGAGAGGAAGCCGGAGCGCAGAGCCGAGGTAGGGCGGGTGAGCGCGGTGCGACGGAACGTCGCGGCTGCAGAGGCGTGCATGATGTAGATGGGCGCAAAAAATATGGCCGGAGGCGGTTCGGCAACGAGGGTTTCTGGGTTTATTTTGGGAGGGGGGGCGTCTAGTTCCTCGGTATCTCCCGATGAGGACGGCAGATCGACTCGGCTTGTGTGTACACACAGCGGTTCAGGATGGGAAAATGAGTTGGTTGTTGCCGGATGAATGGAAAGAAGAGACAAAGCTTGAGAGCTCCTCTCTCGTTTCTCGTATCAGCCCCGTGGGAGAATTCAAACCGCAGCGAGGAACGTAGGAGGGAACTCGGTCCGGAGCGGCGCCAAAACTTGTGGAGCCGAAGCTTGAGTCGAGAGCTATGGTGGAGTCTTGCACTCCGAGTACCGGCCGCTGAATCAAGACAAACTGACAATGACAAAGAGGGAAGTCTGACGATGGTCGAAAAAATAGCGCACTTTGCTGGTTTTGAAGCAGAAGGAGGATGATTTGCGACAGTTTGAATAGAACCTTTCTTTTATTAGTGGCACGTTCATCAGGCGGTTACAGGCGGGCAAAAGGAAACAGGCCAAGTTTGGAGCTGCCCGCATGCGGCTCGACACGCACCGCTTTACCTGAAGCATACAACAGCCCACCCTCGGTTGATTATCACCATACCATCGAGCAATACTGAAGAAAACGAATAAAATGAGAAGAGATTCGCTTTTCAACAGAAGGACCCGTGTAGATTCAAAAACACACTAGCAGCCGCAACGTCTTGAAGGACCGCTCACATTCAACATCACGGCAGGGTCATAGTACTAAAGAGAGAGAGCTGAGACACGGCTGATCTCCACCTTTTCAGGGTCCTAAAAGGCGGGGGTAAAATCCGGGGAAATGACAAGGATCATTTTGCTATTCACTATAGTACCGTGCCTCGGGCTACTTATTACTACTACCATATTATAGATGGTCAATTGGAGATGGTCCCACTCCAATGTCGACATAATACACAAACAAGGGCTTCACAATCCTGCTCACACCACCAGCACTAAACGGGCTGCCCCGATTCAACTGTGCAGCCGGCAACCAAAGCCTGTTGAGACTGTCGATCCACATCGCATCCACCCACAGCAACCTCTCATCCTGCAAAAATGCCGTCCGCGTTCCATTCGCATACACCTTCTCAATCGCCTGCCGGTCCGTGTCACTCACATAGATACTCCCCTCCGCATCGATCGCCGTCCCGCCCGTGCTCGGCGTCAGCGCAAACGGCTCCACAAACGTGCGCAAGACGGCCGTCGTCGCGAGCGACGAGTTGTAGAACGCTTGGTCGAGATATGCCGTCGCGATCCGGAACATGCCGCCCGACGCGGGCTGCCAGTGCAGATATTCCCCGTCCGGAGACACCTCGAGCTGGTCTGCCCGGATGTACTGCGCCTCGCCGGCCGAGTTACGCAAAAGGACGCCCTCGCCCGAGGCAGGCGTGAACGCGCCCGTCGTCGACTCGTCGCCGTCGAGCACGCGGATCGCCGATCCCGTGGCCAGGTCGAGCACGATGAGCGCGCCCACGGCCCCCGCGTCCGTAAGGTAGGCTTTACCCGTCGCCAAGTTGAAGCGGATGTCATCCAGGAGACTGCTGCTCTTGGTCACGTTCCCCATGCTGTATACCCGCGCCACTTCGTTCGTCTGCACATCCACAACCACCAGCTTGGGTCCCTCGGGCAGAATCACTGGGTCGCCGAACCCGGGCGAGCCCGTATCCACTAACCACAGATTCCCGTCCGGGCCAATGCGCTGGGAGTTGACCCTGATCAGTGTCGTCGCTGGGTCGGACGAGGGCCCGGCGTAGGAATTCCATTGGGCGTTTGGGTATGGGACGCCGGTGCCGTTGATCCACTCTACTACTTCTGGAAGACCTTGCGCCTGGGTCCCGTCCACGCGTGCGTAGAGTACAAACAGTCGGCCGTCTGGAGTTGTGGAGACGCCATTGCAGGGCGTATCGAGAGTGAGGGCAACCTGAACGCGGGGATCGGTGGCTGCGAGACCGAGAGGGAGAGACCCAAAGTGGAGGATAGAGTGGAAGCGCATGATGGGTTGCTTTTAAGCCAGGTCCACGGCCAGGATACGTTCCAGAAAGTCAAGAATTGTGCTTTGCTAAACAGAGAACTGCTCTCTCTATGAAAGGGTTCAACTTTGGCATAGTGCAATATATAGACCTATCCTGTTCAACTCATTATAACATACACAAGCAATGACGTCTATGTTCCCCGCGATACAGTATGATGAGAGTAAACCTCCGTTGCAACGGCGGCAGATAGACTTGTGGAAAGAAGTGCCCCGGTCTTTACTTTCCCCTCTTACATCCCTGCAGCACATCACCAGCCTAACATTGTGATTGTCCTTGAAGTGATGTCTGCGTGGTGAGGTCTCACTGCATTCTATTACAAATCATGGTGGGAACGTGGACAAGTCGGAGGTCATCTTAAATTGATATGCGTTCCGTTCCCTATTGAAGATCAAAACTACAGAGACAATTAGACGGACCACAATGGCTCTGTAGTTTAGCTATATGCTAAATAGCAACTCCAACTCTCCTTCCCGTAAATGATTGCACAGGTAGGTAGTCATTTGATGCCAATTGCGTGCGAAGTGGCAGCCGCTCCACCGAATGTAGCCATGAAGGCAAAGTATAATTGGTCAAGATCATATGCTATTTATCGTGGCGTCTCGGTATTGAAAGCCTGTTCCCCTCCAATCAATCGTCCACGAAGATCAATCCCTAAAGCGAGGCTATCGTTGTAGAGAATATGCAAATACCTTTTGAGACCAATGCACGAGTAACGCCAGTAGGAGAGACCTTTTGCCCCGGGTAATACACCCGGCCCCCTCTTCCCCTTCGGATCCTTTCCCCCCGTAACCAGTGCGCCTTATCACCCTGCCTTGGCACCTGTCTTGATATCTGCCACGTAGCTAGGCCGTAAACGTATCCAAAATGAGGAAAAAGAAATACGCCGCAAGAAGTAAAAACCGTTGTGTGTGAGGTACAGTGACATCAATTGAATCCAAATAGTAAAGAAAGACAAGAGCAAGAAGTCAATAATTTTCTTTTTTTTATGTCGCTTCCCAACAAATGTGACCCTTAAGAACGCAGCCTTGGAAGCTTGACGAGATTATTTGAGGATAGTCGCAAATGGAAAGTAAGACAAGAGAAATACCAACAGGGCGAATCGGGAGGAATACATCGCCCAAGTACAGTACGATATGAGAATTAGCCGCGGAATTTTGGGTTGTGAAAAAGCAACTCATAAGACGGAATTGGGGAGGCTGATCGAGATCATAGTCTCAGCCACCGCCACGTTCTCTTTCTTTTGCGGGTACGTTTCCCGGGAAAGGATGCGGTGTGCGAAAGTGAAGAATAGGGTAATAAGAAGGCGCAAATGCAGGATTGGCATGAATTCAAGAGTGCTCCGGAATGATTGGACGGGCCTGGACTCCCTGACTCCCTAGTGTGACTCAGGTCTTGGGAGCGTCGGGCACGTAAGTTTGCTGAGCTGTGGTTGCCTGGTATGATGCTGAAAGTCAATGAGACGAGGAGGCAGCGTACAACAAGTCGAATGTGCTTCTGCATAGGTTCCGGTGAGATTTGGTCGACTCAGAAATCGGGATGCGCTTCAGCGCTTGTGCTTTCTCGAAGAAACCATGGTCGAAGTCGCAGTAGGAGCCGAGTAAAACATCCTCTGCCTCGCATTGAGCACCTCCTGGTCACAAGGTGTCCCACAGTTGCAGCAAGTATACTCGTTCCTCCTCTCATCGCGTTGCCTTTGAATCCAGACTCTCTTCAAGCACTTCACGCAGCGCCACCACTCCTCCTTCATGTTCTTGCCATCCAGCCAGCCGGGATCATTCTTGGGGTCGCGCTTAGGGAGAGCCTCCTGGTGCTGCTCACGAAGATGGGCCTTGAAGTGGTCCTTGCGGGTGAAGGGACCTATGCCGGAGACCCTGTCCCGGGATGACTGCCCCATGCGCTCCAGTGCGAGGCGGTAGCCGCCTTCCGAGCGCAGGCATTGCTTGTAGTCGCACCAGAAATGGTTGAGGTTCTCCACCGGGCTATGCTTGTGATCGTAATGGCGTTTGAGGTCTGCCTGCCGGGCGAATGACTGAGTACAAATTAAACACGGAAACTTGGCAGGTTGAGTCTCTTGGGTGCTAAGTGATGTCAGTGTTCTGGTCGAGTCATCTTCAGTTGAACAAAGTAAATGTCCAGATGCTTCAAGACTGTGTCTCGAGCACTCACCCATTTTGTTGCAAACCTGGAGACATTGGAGAGACTGGAGAGTTAACGGGCAGCTGATACGAATAGTACTCGGTCCTGGGAGTCACCCAATCTGCTGAAGATGAACCGCTTGAGTTTCCGATAATGGAAGCAGGCTGGAGCTGATAGGTGTCGACTCGGGATTGGAAGTAGTGGTTATCTGGCTCGTATAATATGGCAGGGTTCACCACCCCAAGAGAGGAGTATCCTGAGGTATAATCTGTAGAGCTGGACGACTGCGAGCTATCCCTGTACATGTAAGGTGCACCGAAGTTGTCATTTAGTGCAGAGTCAGGAGAGTCCGTGTTTGAAAATACTGAGTCACTTCGTTGCATAGACTGCGTATCAAAGTGGCCTTGCCTCCCCAGGTCGTGGACGGTAAAGGTGGCAGCGTGGCCATAGGATGTGGGCACTGAGTAGTGGTGGTTGTAATTGTAATGTGTATGTTTGGAATTGTTGTGAGAATGATGACCCATGTTGCACAAAAGCGACCGGACAGTGACAAAAAGGATGTAATAGTCAAGAAATCTGAGCGCAGATGAAAGCGATGGGCAATTTACGGATCCGACGTAGTGTCGAAGACCACAGAGAATAAATTGCTGTGTAGGTGGGCAATGCTCGAAGAGTCGTTGGAATCGCTGGCCCGCACACAAGGGCAACCTCATCCGTTGATAAGTATTTCTTGTAAGGGGCTCACCGGTGCATAAGTAGTGATAATTTGCCAAAATTCAGATGGATCTGATTATGCAGGGGCCTTATAGCCGAATCAATAATGCATTGGGTGACAAGGCAAGCAAACGATACTGGTATGCTTGAGACGAGGTGAGGCCGTATGCTTGTTTCCACTCACGCATTATGATCGTGGCATTGTTGAAGGCATCGCCTCTGCGGGATTTCCTCTGCGTGCTGGGGATATCGAGGCGTAAACTTGTGCATGAACACTTGGTTGGCGAGTCGTTTCTCTTTTGCACTCCCAGGTCACAAGGTAATGGACTTATCGGTGTAGTGTAATATTTGCAGCCACATGTATAGCGTGTGAAAGGAGGCTCAAGTTGCGGGCAGGCAGATTAACTGACAGAATCTAGAAGGATATCATGATGCCTTATTCAAGAGCCAACCACGACGAAATGCGATGCGAATATGCAAGTTTATGGGCGATGAAACCAACATGGGCAAAGTAGAGAAAGGACAAAAGACGAAACCCAAATGTCTGTGGCAGCTTCCCGTCGAATCAAAATTCGGTGTGCATAGCAGCCAAGGGTTACACGGGACGAGTCGGGACTTAGAGTAGGAGGAAGAGAGCCAATCCAAAGGGCCAGGAGATTGTAGAATATAAGGGCTATGCTAACAAGCCACTCGAGCTTGCCAGACTTGTCAAGAACATGACAGCTAGGAAGGCTGTGGTCTTAGTTGGGCCTAGTATACATCTTGCCTTGCAGATGACAACTCACAACATTGGTTGACAATGACATATTGGAGAGCGCATAGGTGACCACATCAAGTTCCCAGAGAAGGGGGGTTTGGGGATTTCGGGGGGAAACGTGCAAGAAAGGTACTCATTACTGATAGACGACTGAATGGACCACCGCCCCGGAACGCCGGGTGTCATTGCGGACGCAGTGAGCATATGATCCAAATGCATGTTTGTTTGTGGCGTCCAAGACTTGGGATGAAGAGGGAAAGAACGATTCAAGCATGCAGGAAAGATGCACACCGAGTCTGTCACCGATGAGCTGGCTCCGGAACGAGGTGCCCACTGTGTTTGCTTTTCTCGGTCGTCGATACCGGCCAGTAAATGGTAGGGAGTGGCACAGACTGGTTAAGATAAAGATTGATAACCCAGTCGATCGCAGAAGGCGAAGTGACCGAGCACCCGACCAAAAAGACGAAATCAGGCAAATAAAAAAAAGTCACCGCCACTCATTAGTCTGCTTGGGTTGAAGTGCACATTAGCAGATGAGCGGTTGCCTCGTTGGGTAAGCGAGTTGGGACATGTCGTTCGAGCTATTGCATTAGCGGGGCTCGCGTGGGCAGATATCTTGGTTAAATACATATCACATACCAGTTCCCTCGGCGTTTACTCTGTCCGGTATGCACATAACGCTATCATGCAAGGTGCCCACAATGGTTCGCATGTGGGCGCAAATCCCAGAACGCCTTGCAGTCCGCCCGGTGGCTCATTCGCACAACGAGACGGTTTGCCTAACCATGTCTGGAGCCGCTGCGGAATGGTCGAGGTTGCAATCATGACGGAACACTAGGGCGGCCTTGAAAGTCACTTTGCGACAAAAGCTGGAGGCTAGCCTCATGCGAAAGAAAATGTCAGTGGAAACTTCGAAAATCCATCTCTCACCGAAACCAGGCGGCACAACTCATTTGGCGGTTGACCAAAAACGTCATCCACGCCCTTGACCGCCCCCACGCTCCGGCCGTACTGAATTCGTATTCAGCTTGATAGACTTGGCTACTTGAGCAATGCAGCTGTATGACACAAGGAAAATGTGACACCGCGATCCGGGGAAGCAACGGAAGTCAGCACATTGTTTGAGACATGCCCAAAATCCATGAGCGACCGGTCAACTAGACCCTCGGCATACTCTGGTGTCAGCACCGGATGCAAGATGTGTGCGATTTGGTAATGGCAGACTTGCAGGCAGAATTATGACTATGTCCAAGCCACTCGCACTCCCGCTCGCCTCGGGGTAGCAGCGGCTCCATCTCTGTGCGTGTAACACTGACACCCCACGCCTTCGCGTGCAAGGGAGGACACACAATCGCTCCATAGACACTGTGCTTTTTTTTAATCTTTCGCGCCGTACCGGTGTGCGATGCTCCACATCACCCCCCCCCCAACGCGACAGGGTAGAAGCAGTGCAGTAAATGCGCCGCTGCTCGCGCTGAAGACCATCAGACCATTGCTGCAGGTAGCACAGCCGCCGTTAGAATTGGTGGCTTGAGGCTCAGATTGACAACAACAACAACAACAACAAAATGCATAACCATGACTAGAGGAGAAACATCCCGAGAAGTGCTCGCGCAAGGCATCCAGGACATGATATAGCATTACTTTGTCCAGATTCATTTGCCCAATGCGTTGTCAGACCCAGTCGGGCTGTCATGCAGATTTCCGCGATGCCAGACTACGCACTGATCATATTCATTCTGAGCCAATGAGTCTCTCCTCTCCGTTGTAGGGATGCGACAGCCTCAGGACGTCAGCAGCTGAAATAGTGAACAACAAATTCACGTGTTTTTCGAGATCACCTGGTGCCGATATTGAGTGGGTGAGAATCCTGGCAGATTACGACGATATCATAGACCAGGTACCTGGGTAGTCAAACAGGTTTAGGTACTGTCATATGCTATAGCGTTTTGTCGAAGTCATATGGTCAAGGTCGTCCTTCTACCTCGTCTTCCTACCTGCACGTGAGCAAAGTCAGTCGTTTCAGTCAGTAGTGAAGAGCAAGGGCAAAAAATTGTGCGAACACCAAAGCACAATCTCAACCAGACATTCAGCAGCCGCACAAGGGCATCAAGCCAGGTGTCAATTAACCCACTACCCACAACTGAGAGGGGGCAATATCTCAGTAAGGAGTGATCCACTGCTCATGTCCAAAAGAACTCGGTGGCTCGTATGCAAAGGCATCAATTATCTTCTCTGCGTGTTGAGGCACTGCCTCAGCTCTTGTTACCAGACAGCTACAATTCCTTTCATGACGCTGACATGCAAAGGCCAGCATGGAACTCCGTTGACACCATCTACACCTCGTCCTCCAAGAACTTGTAGGCAAACTTGAAGTCAGCTTTCCGGCGATTCATCCTAAACGAACATACACATTAGTACCTTGGCTTAGCAGCGAGAGATTCAAAGGACACACTCGAAGAGACACTCGAATAAAAGAAATTTGAACACACCATGTCGACTCGTAATCAAAAAACCGGTAGGTGCCTTGCTCGAACTCCTCCGTTATGTTTTTGGGCTCTTCGTGTCGCTGAAACCATGTTTGGTATTGTTTGTGGAATCGCCATGCTTGATCTTTGAGAGCCCTTGCCGACAAGTATTGCTGGTACGTTCCTTGCTTATAGTAGAAGGCATAGAAGAGAGTGTCGTTGTCCACTTTGGATGGGGAATACAAGGCTGCATTGCCAATCAAAGCCAATTGGTCCTTCGGCCATGTCACGGAGGTATCCCAGTAGGACTCGGGGCGGTGGGTCTTGATGGGCTCGGCATCTACCACATCAGGGCAAGTCTCCCTGGAGATGGCTACCACTCGTTGCGTGGACGGGTTCGTCGGTGGCTGTGCATTTGCCTTGGTCACTTCCCAACATTCCACCAGGTCACCCAAAGACGAGGGTAGGTGGTATATCGACTCGTCTTCCACTGGTTCAGCGGCCTTGACTCCATTCGAAACACCATTGACGTGAGGAGCGGAAGGCTCCGCTGCTGCTGCGGGTGTTTTTCCACCAGCACGGGGCTGTATTGGCTTGAGAGATTCTGGTTTTGGTGTGGATGGTGCTGGTGTTGGCACATTGGACGATGCAGATACGGTCGTCGTTGGTACTGGCGCGGTCTTCGACTCAGCGGATTGAGATGATGCTGCCATTTGTACAGAAGCAAGGCTCGGAGAGCTCGTGGAGCTTGGTTTGGACTGGCTTGCCGCAAGATTGACCGCAGGATTTGCACTCGGGGGTGGCGGTAGCGGTGCTATGCCTACGTTGTTCTTGTCCGCCGCAGCGGCCGCCGCAGACGCATACTTGAGCCCCTCGCCTGGTGGCCTTGTCGGTACTGCAGCTGGCTTCATGCCCGCAGTATTTGCAGCGGGACCACTGCCGATCGTTGGGAGCGTAGGTGTATGCAAGGTCGCGAGAGTTGGCAACGGGGACTTGAGCTGCGAGGGCGGTTTGCGGACCGTCGTTGTCGGCGCATCCGCGGAAGCTCGCTCCTTGCCTCTCGCAACAGTACTCGAAGACCGCACTTCCGGAGCGTCAGGGATTTCATCCTGCACGGACTGCGTGTCCTGGCTGGACACTCTGTCATGTTCCTGTCCCATGCCGAAGTTGTCCTCTTCCTCGTCCAAGTCCAGATCATCGTACATCCCCTCGTCTCCATGGTACTCGGCGGACTGTCCCTCCTGGACGTAATACTGTATCTGGTCCTTGATTTCGTTCACCTCCTCGGCTTCGACACTATCGTTGACCAAAGCTCTTCGTATGAGCTCGAGCTTGCCTTGATGCCACTTGTGCTTCTCGATGACAGCCTCAATATCGACCAGGCGTGCTGCATTGTCTTTGCTCTTCTTACCCTTCTTCACGGAGCCCATGGCTTCCCGCTCGGCTTCCAGGGTCTCTATCTGTTGCTCAAGCTCGTCGATCTGGGTCCCTAGGAAGTCACTGGCCTCGACTTTTGCCTTTTCTCGCGGATCTAACGTTGCCTGGGCAGAAAGACCTTCTTTGGAAAAAGCTTTGGTTTTCATGAGCTTTTCCACGGCCTTGAACTGCTCCATGCGAGACTCGATCAGCCTGCGGTAGTCCATAAGCGGACCCTTGTCCTTGATGTCGTTGGATTGGGTCCATGTCTTGATCTGGTCTCGCATGCGCTGAAGTTTCTTTATCTCGCGTTTGAGATTGTCCTCCAACTTCTCTTTTTGTGCCTGGTTGCTTGATTGTTCAATCTTCTCGTAGATCTCGTCGAACTCGGCGATGCCTTCGTTCACCCTCTTGAAGCATTTCTCCACCTCTTGTTGCAGCTTCCTGGCAGCCATGGTGGCAGTTTCGCATGCAGTCGACTTCGAATAACTCGTCTAGAAGTGCTAGTCTGATGCGCACGCGAGGCGGGGAGGAAGAAGGTCCGCGATGACCGACGTTTAGAGCTAGCAAGATAGCAGGTTAGCCGCAGGAAAGACAGCCTCAACGCGACTAACGCATCCGCGCACGCAGGTTCGCTCGACACAACGTTAAAGATGCCTGGCAGCTTACTCCAAAGGATAGAGATCCCAGGTAGACGACAGAGGTGGTGGGCAAGGCGTGTTGCTGTGGGTGCGACACGATCGTTTGGGTTTGGGGTTGACTTTGAATGGGTTGGATTTGAGTTGCGAGGCTCTGTATGGTTTGCCATGTCAGCTCCAACATGCATGTATGCGACTGCCAGCCCTGGCAGGCACTACCGAAGTGACTGGCCAATCATAAGCGTGGCATGTGGCAGGGGAAGTGCGTCATTCCGAGCAGGGCCCACTACCCGCTGAGTTCTTTCCGCCCCGCCGTAGGTACTTACCTAACTGTACGTGTGCGTTAGCAATGAACAGTCACTTTTTTTCGCGGTCCGATGAAAAGCCACCACCTGTAACGTCTTCGTCAATTTACCTACCCATACATATCAGTCTTTCTTTAATCTAATTTTCATTAAGTTGCTGAACGTAGCATGACTACATGTCTCCTTGGTAGATTAATGTTTGTTTTGTCGCTCGCCTGTTACTCAGAGATCATTCGCACCGTGCTGTGTAATTCTTGGCTCTTAGCTGTTTCCTGTGGCGCCCGTTTACTGTGTCCGACTCTCCCGCCAGTCGGTGATTCAGGGTTTAATGACAGGTCTTTACGCCGTATGAACAATAGGACCATACCTCATATTGATAGATATTTCAGGTTTCTAATCCAAGTCGCTGTCGCTTATCACTAGAATCACCCAACGTAGGGGTGCAAAAGTGGATCGGGACGACCCTAGCGGCTTTCCCTGTCGCTTCTACATATCATTCGACAATATCACTTCAGCCTTGTCCTACCATTTCGAACATCCCGCTGCTGTTGTTGGATAGCACCAGGCCGAAAAGACTCAGGATGAAAGGTGGGTCTGTTCTCAAATGCTCCCTTGGCAGATGTCCACTTGTAATCTGACGCATAATCGCAGCCATCCTTCAGCGAGTGCTGTCGGCCTCGGTCACGGTCGACAAGGAGCTCGTCTCCTCCATCGGCAAAGGCGTTCTGGTCTTCGCAGCAATGGCTCCAGGAGACACGGAAAAAGATGCAGAGTCATTAGCGAATAAAGTGCTCAAACTGAAGCTCTGGGATGACGAGAATGGTGGAAGGGTATTATCACTCCCCACGGCCCCTTCCCCAAGCAAATACTCAGAAGTTGTGGATCATTATGAGCGTATCTAATGCTTTGTCTCTAATCTCACAGTGGAAGAAAAATGTGCAAGACATCAACGGAGAAGTCCTCTGCGTATCACAATTTACGCTACTAGCCTCTACCAAGAAAGGGAATAAGCCTGACTTTCACGGGGCACTCGGGGGCGACGAGGCCAAACGACTGTACCAGCACTTCTTTGACAAGGTGCAGGAGGGCTACGGGAAAGAAAAAGTGAAGAACGGAGTTTTCCAAGCGATGATGGAGGTTGCACTTGTGAATGATGGCCCAGTATGTCTCCTTCTCAGCCCCCTACAACAACCCACCCCCGTCAAACCCTCTCCACGAAGGAGGATACCGGAAAGAAATCAGAATAACAGAGCTATTATGGCTTTGCTGACAACTAATTGTCAAGGTTACACTGGAGCTTAATGCAGGCTCTCAACAGAAGTCGGAAAAGCCGGGCTCATCAGCACAGGAGATTATAGGATGAGAACAGCAAAGAACTTAAATCAGCAACCTTTTTCTTTTTGGGCAGTTGCGTAATATCAACGCTTTTCGACTCGAAATACACTTAGACCAGCACTTTCAAGCAAGATTACGTTCAAATACTTCCAAGTGCCTGCTAAGTACCTGGGTAGCTAAGGTGATGTGTAAAAGAGGGTCTTGATCGTATTGCAAGAAGCTGTACCCCTCCAGATTTCCAGCCCCGCGATGACAGGGGTCAAGGTGGTAAGGAAGGAGCAACGCCCCACTTTAGAGCTGCCGCATGGAATCATCTCGAAGAGCCTCACAGCCTTGAGGCCCCAGGCTGGCTATTGTTTTTAGACAACCACTCAGCTAAACTCAGAACAGAACAATTGCTTCTGCAAATTTGCATTCCCACCAAACTTAACCTCCCTGCACTCTCCGTTCTGCCAATCTAGTGACTGCACAACATCTTCCACGCATTGCATCCACACCCCTTGCGCACGATCACAATAAGCTCAACAACCTCCCACCTCACACCCACAGTTCCTAGCTTTAGCCTCTCCAGGCAAACAGCAACAATGGCCACCGATGAGACAAACACCGCCCCGGCGGACCGCAGCCGCGTCTTCTTTGAGATCTCCATTGGCGATCGCAAGGCTGGGCGCATCATCATGGAGCTGTACAACGACGTGGTGCCCAAGACGGCTGAGAACTTCCGCGCTCTCTGCACCGGCGAGAAGGGCCTCAGCAAGAGCGGCAAGCCTCTCCACTACAAGGGCTCCGAGTTCCACCGTGTCATCAAGCAGTTCATGATCCAGGGTGGTGATTTTACCAACGGTGACGGCACTGGCGGCGAGAGCATCTACGGCGAGAAATTCGAGGACGAAAACTTTCAGCTCAAGCATGAGAGACCTTTCCTGCTCTCCATGGCCAATGCTGGTCCTGGTACGTTGTACCCAGTCAAAAACATGTCACAATGAGGATCTCTTAGTTAACTTTAAACCGCTTCTTAACAGGTACCAACGGCTCGCAGTTCTTCATCACCACCGTCCCCACCCCGCACCTCGATAATAAGCACGTCGTCTTTGGCGAGGTTCTCACAGGAAAGTCCATTGTGCGACAGATTGAGAACCTGCGCACCCTGTCTGGTGACAAGCCCCAGCAGCCGGCACGCATTGTCGACTGCGGCGAGCTGACCGGCGAGGAAGCTACGGCGATCACGGCGCAGAGCGGCAAGCCTGACGCACTGGGCGACCCATACGAGGACTTCCCCGAGGACGAGCTGGAGAACCTGAAGAAGGCCACCCCTGAGGATGACAAGGTTGAGACTATACCAGCAGCGAAGATAGTGCAGATTGCCTCCGACTGCAAGGACTTTGGCAACAAGGCCTTCAAGAACGGTGACTTTGCTGCTGCGCTCGACAAGTATGAGAAAGGTCTGCGGTACATCAACGAGGACCCGGAGCTGCCGGAGGGTGAGGAGGGCACCGAGCTGAAGAAGAAGATGGATGCGATTCGGTTCTCGCTGAACAGCAACGGCGCGCTGATGAACATCAAGATCGCCAACTGGGAGGAGGCGGCTAGGATGGCACAGTCTGCGTTGCTCGTAGGCGGTGTCAAGGATGCGGACAAGGCCAAGGCGCTGTACCGCCGAGGCTTTGCGCTGGTGCGCCTGAAGGACGAGGAGGGAGCCATTCAGGCCCTGACTGAGGCCAGCAAGCTGGCACCCGGCGATGCGGCCATCACGAAGGAATTGACTGAGGTGAAGAAGAACATGGCTGCGCGGTTGGCCAAGGAGAAGGCTGCATATAAGAAGTTCTTCACTTGAAGCACTTTATCCTGCTGCTTTCAGGGCGTGGCAGGACATTACACAATGATCTGTGAAGACCATTTGCGGCTTGGCGGATGAGCTTCATTGACGGAAGCCTTAATTTTGGACCAGTCTCATTGCATCCAGCATGAGCTGGAGCAACATAGACATGTATGTGCCTTGATAACTACTTTCCAAATGAATCGAATTTGGACAACCCAACCGAAAGCTTCTCTTTTATTTTCCTGTGTCGCAGCAGAGTATGAGCATTTGTTGGCTGTCAAATCCCTTTTTCAGAGTGTCATTCGCATTACTTGGCCCCTGCTACTTCCCATAATCTGCCAGTTCGCGCACGGAACGAACGAGGGAAGAAAACTCGAATACATTGGAATGCCAAATGTGTGGTGTCAGTAGACAAGTCTCTTCCTTGTATTGTAATGTTACTACAAATAGTAAACACTACATCTCCCCATAGGTATCTATACAATGCTCGACAAAGATTTCCATGTCTTCACTTTAAATCATAAACCGCACTGTCTGTCAGTGCCTTCCGCTATCAGACTCTTTCCATCCATCAACCAGATTACCAAGCCCACCAGCAAGGCCTCCTCTCCCTTTCTCCTTTTCCCTCTTCATAGAGCCAAAACCTGCCGGTGGTGCCATCATTCCTGCACCGCCAGGGCTCATAGCCCCGTTGCCGCTGCTGCTGTTGCTGTAGTTGCCTGCAGCGGCAAAGTGTGACCCGGACTGCGACTGGCTGCCCGACGAGGTGATGTCCGGGCTACCGGTACGATCGCGGTCGAGTCTGCGCATAATGCTCACGAGGAACTTCTTGGCGTTTTTGCCGCTGCGGATGGTCTTTAACGTGTGGGGCTTGCCGTGCTTCTGTGGGCCGTGGCGGTGGTGGGAGGCAGAGGTGGACGAGGATGGCTCCGAGTCAACATGGAACAGTGGCGTGTGTCTGTTTGTGCGTCGGTCGGACGACCTGTACGAGCGCAGCTTGGGCAGGCGCTCCTCATCGACGGAGCTACCGCCCGACGAACCGGGAGGTCGCTCGTGGTCCATCCACGGCGCGGTGCCGTTGCTGCCTTTGGAAAAGCTGCGGACGGATAGGTCGTTGAGACTCACGTGCTCCATGGCATCGGCGATAGCGAGGTCCGAGTCGGTGGGCATGCTTGCGTTTTCATTGTCCGCACGAATGACATCCATGCGATTCATGCAGAGATCGGCTCGTTCCTGAAGGACGGCGCAGTGCCTGTGGAATTTGAGGAGGTCGCCGTCGTAGCGGGCGTCGCTGGTACTACTGCGGTTGTGGTCTGTCCAGAGCTTCACGATCGACGCGAAGTTGCGGGCGTGGTCGATAAGATAGGGTAGTGATGGAAACCCTTCTCTAGCCAGTGGTGAAAGACGCCCCATCATGGTGATCGGGGTAGAATATGATGCAGGCAGGACATAGTTAGATCGCTCGGCGGGTATGGCACAGACTTCGTCGATAAAGTCTTTCAAGGCCTGACGACGTGATGAGAGGAAGCGATTCATCGGCTCCATCCAAACCTCTTTTTTGCCGATGTTGGAAAGATTGGCCAGCGCCTGCAAGGCCTTGGCGATGAGTGTCAGGGTTCGCTGGGCTTTAGGGCGGGGATAGTCTCGCAATAGCCCAAACAGTTTTGGATTTAAAATCGCCGGGCAAATGAAGCGGAGGAACAGAAATCCAGAAACACTGGTGAATGCCACTGTCCGTAAAAAGTCGCCGTATCGATCCTCAGCCACCGCACGAATGTACTTCAAGATGTGCCTCATCTCTGGTGGGAACTTCGAGGCAGATCTGGCGACGCACTCCCATATTTCGTTGGTGAGCTGCAACAACTGATCCCAGTGCTGGTCAATGTCCTCCCCTGGCTGTACCTTGCCAGGGTCAACTTCGCAGTTTGGATTGATCTCGTTGATTTCGAAAATCTTTTCTCCTAGTATTTCTTCGATATAATCGGTCCCGAGACGTCTCATGTGGAATTCCAGAGCCTGCGTGAGTAAGGAGTTGCCTCTGAAAAGCAAGTTGGCCTCGCCAGCCAACGCTTTGCCCATATCCCGAAGCGCCTCTCGTTCGTTGGCATTAGCCACATCCAAAGCTTCGCTAGTCTGGAGGCGCCTGCTATTTCTCACTTTCTTCAAATGAGCTTGCTGACCAATACCATCGATCTCATCCTCTACCAGAGCCATCAACCAGTCGCTTGCCGAATTTGTCACCTGAAATATATTCAAAAACACCTCGGCTAGTCGTCGCAACTGGCCTGGGAGCGCTTCCGAGATCTGCGTAGTGAGACCAGAGCTAAAATTGTGAAGCATCTCGGACAGTGGTTTGTAATCCTTGGCCATGAACACAACCAGCTCTTCATGCCGAACTTTACAAAGCATGGTGCCAATAAGTTGTTGCTTCGCGTCGCAAATCTGGCGCCACTCCTCGTGGTCTTTGCCCCGTTCCAATTGATGTAGCGGGATGTCAACGTATCCGCAGATGGTTTCTGTCAGACCTCCCGATCTTGGCAGACCTAGAGACGCTTGCCACTGATGGGTTATGCTGTCAATGTTCCCGTCAACCCGCTTCAACCTGACCGACAACGTTGGTAGGTCTCCCGGCAGATCCACAAATTCGCAGTCGTCCCGCCAAAACGGCGTTCGAGTCGCAAGCTTTGTGATTGTCCGTGCACGTATGTCGCCATCCAACATGACTTCTGCGAAATAATTGCCCACAAAGGCATCATGTTCATTCTTTCCGTGGCGGTCTCTCAAAGAGTTGCTGTGTGGTGAAGTTGGTCCGCCGAATTTCGCCTCTATTACACGGAGATTGATCGTCTTCTCGACTCTGAACATTTCGGATGTGGGCTCGGTGTCAAAGTCGGTGACCCCTATAATCTCGTCCTCCTCCGACTCGTCCAAAGCATATATCTCTGGCACTGTGAAAGCTCTCAGCAGTACAAACCAGACCTCGAAGAGTATCCTGTGATCCAATGATAGGAAGACCGGCCTGAACAGCGAAAGCTGACTAGCGGTCAGTGCGTAAAGTGGAAAAATCGCCATGCAAAAGTCCTCATCCAAAACAGATTTGTCCAACTTTTGTATCGCACAGCGCGATAATTGTGATAGCTGAATGATACTTGATGTTGTTCCGTCGTTTTCGTTCATCAACTTAACCTCGCCGTTGTCGTAAAGAATGCATGAGATCTTTCTCCATCCCGTCCCCGTCTGAGTCGTTCTCAGATCCCGAGTCGATGCTCTTTTCAAAATTGCGTGGGGGGAGTGTGCGATGCCCTTGTCCCATAATGATACTATACTGACTTTGATTACACTCGGCGCCGTGGATGCCGTCGAGGAGCCTCGTCTGATCAGGTCTGGTCTCGTTTGCGAAACAGGTGTAGAAGACTGGCTGTTGGGGAGCCTCACGGCATTCGGTTGGACCTGCTGCCAGCAGAGCAAGGCTGCCAACCACAAGTCCAGCTCGTCCGTCTTCGTTGGCCGTATTAGCACTTCGGCGCCAGTTTGTGGATTGACGAGTTCGAGGCATGACCGCTCCATTCCCAGCCTGTCGACTGGAAGTACTCGACACCCTCGCAAATCTGACACTATCGCGGTATGAAAAGGGCCTGTCTCGCCAGAGTCAAACATCAGACTCCCCCTTTCATACTCAATGTACCCCAGACCTTTATGCCATGGTCCATTGAGTTCGGTCTGGTACGCGATTTGCCCCCTCATCCGCCCACAAAAGTATTTCATCAAGCATAGTAATTTATTCGCATCGTCAGTCGGGACTGGCAGGGGTAATGAGTCGACGGACGGCGGAGGGGATAACATTGGCGATGTTGGTCGGGATGCTCTTTTCATCAGCTTTGCTCTTGTGGAGCTTCTTTTGTCTTTTAAAATGCCGCCCGTCTGGATATGTAGATCGGTGGGTCGAGTATGGTACACAGTGGGATAGCTGGCGGATTCGAGGGCGGGTGAATGTCTTGGCACAGGAGGACCCCGTAGTACCTCCTCATGTGGTGGCATGGAGCTCATGGAACCAGTTGACGAGACAGAGCCCACCCTGTGCCTTGAGCTCTCGACCGGCGGTGTTACGGACGACTGGCGGTAGGGAGCGTCCAGTGTGTGGCCTCGGGGGCGGATAGACGGTCTCGACGGGGGACTCGAGGAGACGGTGTCAAGGGAGCTGGGGAAGGCGTCATTAAAAACAATGCCTTGTCTTCGAGCACCGCCCGGTGTGCTAGCATGCGACTTCGGGGTAGACCTGGGCGGCGAGTTGGGCGGTGACATCGAACCGAAGGCACGGCCGACGGGGGTAGGCAGGGCGGAGCCTGTATTGCTGGAGGCGGCGGAGGAGGAGGAGGAGCTGTTTTTTGTACGAAAGCCGTCTTGTACGCCGTGTTCGGTCGGGTGGTCCGGTGTAACAGCTCTAATGGTGGCTTGAGGGTTCGCAGTAATAGTGGGACTGGTGACACCAGGGCGATATGTGGTGTTGCGAAGGTTCCCTGCAGAGGTCCTACGCGGGATCGTCGCAAACCTAAGGGAATTATGGGCACCTGCACCCGCACCTGAGCCAGTAGGAGAGGCGGATTTGAGTTCTCGGTCTCGTCCAGGCGGACCATGAGTAAAGGGCGAATCGAGGGTATGTATCAAAGGGACGGAAGGAAGGGAGGCGGAAGGGCGTCGGGGGCGAGGCGGTGGGCGTGAGGCGTCTTGAGATTTTCGGCGGGCATCCATGCCGGCGGCGGATGGAAGAGGACTATATCCAGGCGTCGAGCAGTCGCTGAGGTGGTAGCATTCGCAATCGCAGTCGCATTTGCAGTAGCTGCAGAGCGGAGCCGGGCCACATTCACACCCTCGGAGCTAATGTTGCGCATTGGAGCTCGTAGCGATCAACAAGGCGGGCAGCAGAGCGGGCATGCTAGGTGGCCGCCAAGGCTAGGTGACCGCCAGTCACTTGTCTGATTGCGGGCAGGATGCGGTAGCCCACCGAAACTAAATCGGAGCGTCTGTCGCTAGAGCGAGAGGGAAAAAGCAGATAGCCAATTGTAAGTGGGCGACAGAGGCTCTAGAGGAGTGGGAAGGTTGCAGGAAGAGGTGTAGACACTCGTTTGGACTCCAGTTTGTCTCCACCGCCAATGTGCGCCTGTGTGGTCGAGGGGCAGACGCGAGAGGCGAGAGTAAGTTGTCAGGCCAAGGAGCTCCGTACAGTATGAGCTCCGCATGGGTCCATCACCAGCGCATTGGTTTTTCTGCGGGTCTTTTTTTTGATATCTAGCTGGCCTGGCTGCCTGGCTGGACTGGCGGACTGGCTGGCTATCCTACCCAAGGTAGGCTGTCAGCTGTCTGGCTGATCTGGATCTGGATGTGGCGAGACGTCGCAACAGCAGCAGAGCTACTCCGTATCTAGGTAGATCGTCTTGCTCCTCGCATCGGTCAAGGCTCGTTGAGATCCTTGCAGATATACAGATTGCGCGAGGCAAGCAAGATAATTGAAGCCAGGGTCGACAACGTGCTTGCGGCCATCCAATCAAAATCGAACAGTGCGGACCTGTGACTTTTGACGGCGCCCAGGTTCATGCGGTGGTTGCAAGGCCAGGTGAGTCGAGGCAAGGTACGGTGTAAGGTGGGAGGTGAGGTGAGGTGACGACAGACGACAGATCAGGTATCGCCAATGCCGAAATGCGGGTCAAGGTGACTGAAATGACCCGTCGTCGTTCGTGGACGGTTCCTGATCAAAGACTGCCGCGGGGTTGCTCGTGGGATGGGGCCCGTGGACGAACAATGAGACTGAGAGACTTGATGAGGAGCCAGTCGGGCACAGGGGAATCGAAGGGGAAGACAAAGGGGAATGACCTGCTCATGCAACGCAATCAGATAAGGACGACTTGGACGATATTGAGAGTTTTGCTTCTGTCAAGCCAGGTGGCGACTTGGCCACTTGGTAGGGCTTAACGTATGCGATGCAAATGAAAGTGTACGCGATGAGAACCTGATAAACTCTGGTGTGGAGTACCTGGTAGGTCTTGAATGCAAACAAAGCACTGAATGATGGTGCTATCAGTACCACGCAGTGGTGGGCTTAACTCCCCGGAACCCAGCGTGTCCTGCAACCTCACCAAGCCTAGGTAGGTTCTCAAGGTACAGTACCTACCTAAATGGGGTGCTATGTGCAGTAGGTACTCTGCTCAAGGTACCTACTGCACCTAGGTAGGCTGGTCCCACGCATGCCACATGGTAAATAGCAAGGGGCAGGGCGGTGCTCCCGTTCGGTTCCGTTGATGATCATTGATGTGCGGGGAATGCCCAGATCCAATGTACTTGTACCGTACATTAGGCAGAGGCGGTACGGAGGTACAGTACAGTAGGTACACATCCATACCTCTATGCATTGGTGTCCAGTACCACAGTCACACACTCCCGGTTACTGAACTATCGTCATTGTCTCAAACAAGATCTATCTTGCCATTGTCGTATTTGTCAACCTTTTTGATGAATCTTCGAATTACCCGACTGGTCATGTATGTTTTCTTCATATTGTCACAAGTAAGACCC
Source organism: Gnomoniopsis sp. IMI 355080 (assembly GCA_027946555.1). Lineage (NCBI taxonomy): Eukaryota > Fungi > Ascomycota > Sordariomycetes > Diaporthales > Gnomoniaceae > Gnomoniopsis > Gnomoniopsis sp. IMI 355080. The sequence goes on along the minus strand of JAPEVC010000082.1, from coordinate 22,697 downwards.
GAAGAGATTACATACTTTACCCAAGTAGGTAGGTAGGCTGGTAGGTACCTTGGCAGCCTCGCCGCTCAGCTGGGAGCTTCTGGAAGCCCTGTTGCAACTGCAGCAACAATACAACGCTGCTGCATCCAACACACGATATCCTCATCAGCGAGCATGCCCGTTCCTGAATCGAGTTTTGACTCGCTATGCTATACCACTCATCTGGAGCACACAATTATTCATTTCAACATCCTGAAACGCGCCCACCTGCATATTTTGGATCTCATTATACCACCTGCCTGTCCAGGTGACCCGTGAATCCTCCAACCCGTTCCCAACATGGACAACATCATCCCCGCGATATCCCCGCAGCCATGTCCTTACCGGTGCCTGTTGCCGGAAGATCCTTGAACCCAAGCCAAGGGAGCAAAAGAAAGGAAGGAAAAGACAAAAAACTTACCCACAGTCTCCCGTCGCCGATGCGGGTCGTGTGCCTCGAAACACTCTCTCTCGATGTAATATGTCACCAACACCGTCGGCCAGCCCGCGACTGGCGGCGGCTGTTCGCCATCGACATGCGTTCTTGGGACGCACTCCTACCACGGGCAACGTAGAGAGATCTCGGGCTGGCTGAAGGGGAAAGCTTTTGTCAAATGTCCCTGACAGCTGTGAAATCGCCAAGGCAAGGCAGCGTGCACGAGTCACAAGTATTACGTTTCAAGACTCTATTGGGAACGTCGCGTTAAGGTTGTGCGTTTCAAGTTGGTCATTATTGCCTGCCTAATGAGTACGGCACATACGGTGCTTCCTTTGGGGGGTTTAGGGGGGGTTGCGCTGTTGACAAAGCACAATTACCATGCACTAATCCTCTTTGATTAAATCATTATACATCTGTAGAGCTTGTATCCTTGGAAGAACTCGAAAGTAAGTCAGTAGAAGTTCGAGGCTGTCTTGCCTGGAATTTGTCTGGGTAAGGCCAACGACGACGGCCAATGTAGCACGGTCCTGTGACAATTAAGCGGAAAGGGAGCCAATGTGGTCCTCGTGAAGGGCATTTTCCAGCTTTGAGTGGACTATGACCACTATTTTCTTACACCAACGCAAAGATGGTGCTTGACAAGCAAGCCTTAGAGCAATAGGACGCCCATCAGTCGCATCTCAAGATCAGGGAGGAATCCTGAAGTTAAGTCAGGCAATGGCAGTATTTGGAGAGTCCCAAGTAGAGGACATGTTCAGTACCTAGTTATACATATTCAATTGACAGCGTAGACCTGGACACTTTGTGAACCAGAGATTTCCAGGCCATGTCGGTAATTCCCGCGACGAGCGTAATGCTCCGTCTTTTCTTGGAGATCGCACACATCTGTATCGACTCAGGAGTCGGGACAACTGAGCGAACATGCAATCTGGGCACAAAAAAACCTTAGAATACAGGTACCCCAGTTGTGGCGACATTGAGAATTAAGGGGAAGTGAAAAGACCAGCCGACGAGATCATGTGAGAGAGCATTTGGACATTGATACGCCCAAGTGGCATCATGAGATGGTACGAATGATTCATTGCGTTGAGAGTTGGCTCATTGGAAGCAGAGGATGGAAGCGCTGACAGATCGAAACGAACAAACAACCGAATATAAAGGATTCTCCCTGCTTCCTGAGCTATCCCAAGGTCTGAGTGCTTCCATGTTCGGGATGCTCAAGGCGCTCCCGTGGCTTCCTCATGAGATCCTTAGTAGATATATATTTATATATATCATCAGCCCTTGCCACAACCCCAGCCTCCAGTACCTGGCACTGGCAGCGGTGAACTATTCGTGAATACCCGTTCCCCACTCCAAAGCAACCAATGTTGGAACTATCGGGTGCAGTCCGTCTGGGTCCGCTTGAAGTCTATTCTACTTCAAGAAATCCCAATGAAGAACAGCTCTACGCCTCATACTTGGAAAAAGTCCCAACCAGACGGTTTTGTAGTAAGTCAATGATATCAAGGGAAGTCTAGCTGTCCTGAATCTCAATGGAACTTGGGCAAATTTTCAAGATTCCAAACAGATACAGCGCAACATTCATGCTCAATGGCTTGATGGGACTCGAAGACATAGCCAGGCAGTACAATGCCCATTTCCTTGAAGTGTTCACTGACATCTTACGATTCAGATTAGCCTCAAAATTCGGTCAGCCAGGCTGCACAAGAATTCATGGCGATTGCTTTGTTCTCAAAAGATCGCCGGATTAGGTCACTTCCAGAGCAGCCACCAAGAACAAACTGTGTTAAGGCATTGAAAGTCTGCTCTTTGTTGTTGCACCTAGAAATCTCTCAGCCAGGTATATAAATAATGCCACCATTGGCTGCTGACCTTCACGGACTCGCCGCTGGATGACGTGTCTTGTACCTCTCAATAATCGGGAGGTCTGATACGCATCCCACAGTCGAACAGGACACGAAATTACCCAAGGCTTGAATAACTCGTCTTTTTATTTTGTGTTTCTGAGTGTATCTTCTAAGTCACATCAAGTCTTCTCTCCCAGCTGGCAACATCGAGAACCTTGTCAACATGGGCAGGAATAAGAACAAGAAGAAATCCAAGGACGTGCAAGCCACAAAAGCACAAAGCCCTATGCAGGACATTGCCAGAACCTCAACGAAGACATCAGAGACGTCCCAACCCGGATCATACGCCGAAGCCGCTGCGAAGCCGCCTACAGAAGAAGAAAAAGTCACAAACACTTCCACGACCGCTCCAATCTCAATTGGTAACGAACCATCCAGTTCTTTGGTCATTTCCAAAGATCCTGAAACGACTCCAGCTCGTCCGAACTCCTTCGAGGATGGTGCGGTTCATATGGGATCTCCACCAATACCCAAAACCAAGCCAGGCACTTCGTCTGATGATCATTTGGACGACAGTTCAGATTCGGAATTTTCCCTCCTTAAGAAGGCAGAGATCTCCGAGGCTGGTAGCCCGGGTTATCTTGTGAAGGAGCCCAGCGAGGAAGATGTCAGCAGGCTTGGGGAAGGCCCATCTACAGAGACTCACAAGCCTATCGTCAGAACCGAGCAATTCAGCGACCCTACTATTGAGGCAAGGACATCCCAGGCCGGAACGGAATTCAATACCAAGGCGAGTCAGGACTCTTCGAGGATATCTAGAGAGCTGCCTGTCCGAAAGGCAAAGGACACACTTGTCAGGTCAATTTCCAAGGCTGAGTGGGACAAGACTTTCGACTCTGGAAGTGATGAGCAAGATGATGCTGCTGCCTCCGCTGAGTGCGGCGCTGGTGATGGAGCTACTGGTACCGTGGGCATCCACCCAGCCGTCACGGTAAGATTGCACACGCAGTCTCATCAAAATAGCAAAGACTGACCTAAGTCCAGGAAAATCGTCGTCTGGTCCAGGTCATTGACGAAAACGAAGTAGCTCTATACGAAGGCAGAGTGTTTCTACAAGATTGCAGTGATAAGCTGGAGGTAACTGACAGAGAGCGGGCTAAGCTCCAGGAAGAGAGAGATCGATACAAGAATGAACTTCACGAGGCCCACGAGACGCTCCAGAGCGTCCATATTCAGCGCAAGAGATTACAAGACGAGAAAGACAAGCACTGACTACGCGAGGCAGACTGGGAAAAGGAAAAGGAGAGGCTTAAGGCCGAGATCGACAGGATCAACAAGAACCATTCTCCTGGGGCCTCCTATGGAGGTACTTCCGCAGGCCCCTCTGACAGCCCAAATAACAGCGGCATTGGCGGACCATCTCCGCCTGATGACGATTTAGAGAATGCTACTCTCAAGAACAAGGTTCAAGAGCTCCAGGGACAGCTGAAAGACTTGCGAAATGAGCTCAAGGAAGCACAAGATGAACTCAACGCCCTCCTGATTTACGAAAGGAGGAAGGAGGATCCTAGGAAATCCAGAAAAGAAAGAATCGCCGCCTGCAAGACAGAGAACGAGAAACTCGAGAAATACGGCGGAACCCTGGACCGTGAATCGTCCCTGTACCAGACCATGAAGAAGTTCGCCGAGTATCACGACAACAGCGGACCGCAGCCTACTGCAGGTGACTATGCTCAGGTCAGGGTTTTCCAATCATGTATTGTCGAGAGAAGACGCATCATGGCCCAGGCCAAGAACCATCCGGATCCGAAGGGGTTCATGACGCCATATTTGGATAAATGGGACAGTATGGCCCTGGCAGGTGGTTGTACGTTCTTTCCCACCAAAAAAGAACCCCCCAATCTCCCAAATCTCCCTTCAAAATTCATTGTCGGTTTCCGCTGACGCAAATTCCTTAGGGGGCTCCACCTTAACGGCCAGATTGACGGCGACAAGGTTGGCTCTAAGCAAGTTAGCTCCGCCCAGGTGATGAGGTTTGCTAAGGCCGGCGTCAGAGACGGAATCATGCTCTATGTAGTGGCAGGGAAGAACATGAACCCTTGCAAAGCCAGGAGCTTCAGAACAGCCTTTGAACGGCTAGAGAAAATACTACGGTGATTCCGGGTGAGCTGCTCCATTGGGCATATAGTTTGATGCGATGTCCACTTCTAGGAATCCGGTGTCAGGTCTTGGGCGATTGTCGTGAGTGGGAAATTTTGTGCAAGGATGGAACATTTTTTCTTCTGAAAATTAGGCTCGCCCCTACTCGTGGAATTTCGGCATTGCAAAATTGTAAAGCAGCAAGCCACTGTAGCACGAATGCGCGTATATATGCTTTTGTCTGTGAATCTATCCCAATGCGTGTCTGCCCCTGTCTACAGCTGTAGTGGCTTAGTAATTTGACTCCAGGTGAAATCTGGAGAGGCATTCGCAAAGAGAATTTTGCTTTGTAAATAGATGCATGTGCTGATGAAGTGGCCGATATTCAAGAGGTATGTCGAGAAAAATGTGGTGCTTTGAGCGTGTCAGCGTGTGTCGTAGTTGAGATGAAGGCACGACGTTCGAATAGAGTTGGTGCTGCAAAATTGCCCGCGTGGGGGGCGGCCCTTCGAACTCTCCTAGTCAAGCCTAGCGCCCTGATCCGACCGGTAGCTACCGTGGACCCTGTCCCTGCCAAGCATTTCTCCCGAGGTCTCTGTTTTGTTGGATACCGATAGAGTACCTAGGTAAAATTTCCTCCCGTTCAAAGAAAAACAAAAACAACAAACAAATAATGAATGCCTGAAGAAATCCCTCGACACAGCGCAAAGTATGGCTCTGCCATCTGACATTTACCTCATATGAAGGATTCCATCTTTGATGTTTGTCACATGGAAGTTGCGACCTCCCGTTGATCGTCACTATCAGCGTCACGTTATTGAAACGTCTTAGCAACTCACTACCAGATGACGTGACTAGCCGGCATATTCGAAACAATCTCGACTTCTCCACCAATAATGCCACCTGCCCACTGCACATCTGCCTTGTCAAACTCTAATAAATTCTATTCGCCGGGGCTCACTTACCATGTACGGCAGTCAGCCTGCTGGGCCCACACGACAGAAGAGCCAAGGCCCCGGGGCAAGGCTTTGACAGCCCTAGTAAAATCATCATCCTGGTCGTGACAGCTTCTCTTCCTGGCCGCGGTCCGTTTAAAGACAACAGGTTTATGAGAGGAACTTCCTCCACAGCAGACCGACGCCTCGTATCGATGAAGGACATGAATCAAATTGCAGATATCGACCCCCGATGACTTGGATTTCTTTTCCTTTTCCACTGACAACAGCCTCAGGGAAAAGTCTGCCCAACATTTGCCCTGGACCCTTGTATCATGCAGCCATCCGTTCGGGAGCCCCCCCGAGCTCCGCTGCTATCTCGAGCAGAGAGCCTCCTCTTGGTGGATTGTAATGTCTCGCCGCGCCCTGTGCTAGACCTGGCGCAGATCGGAAAAATATCTCTCGATCTCCCAGCCTTGACACATCGCCTCAATATCTTTCGAAGTTTCAGGGAGCCTTCGCCTTCCCTGTACGTTTGGGCGTCACAAGCCTGTATTCTTCCTATCCCAACTTGCATTCAAAAGGAAGGTGACCAGAGTGATGACGGCCACGCGAGAATTCAACAGAGGTTCACATGCTTACCAGGTCTCGCAGATTGCAGAATCTTCTTGAGTCCGTACATCCTGGTTCTTATCAGATCATCGCCTGAAGGTCAATCGAGCGCCAACGAAACTTGAGCGAGTCTGGGGCCTATAGCCAAGTGGCTATACCCTCGCGTAAATTGACGTGACCGACGATTGAGTCTCCAGGAATTTACAAATCCGCAAGACTTAAATCCGTGAGGCTTTAATCCGTAATGAGGCCTTCTTCCTCTCGTTTGATCAATCTTGTCATCAGGTCGCGGCTGATATAAAACGTGGCATAACAGCAACAGCTGGAAGAAGACACCCAAAAGATCGCCCCACAAACTTCTTAAATACAGGTGTTGTCCAATCAAGTATGAGCTATGCCGTATGCGTTGTCGGCAGACTTCCGTCAAGATGCTGGATAGTAGCCACATCTGGGGCGAGGCGAGCTTGCTGTTCGTGATCGTGTAATCCGAAATATTGCGCTCCCCCTTCCCGTTCTCATTTAGTCCCTCAAAACAGTGGTTCAACTGCATTGATTGACTTCTTTTGTCAAATATGGACAGTCTGAGCCGAACAACAGGAATCGCTTTCTTGGCCCGAGGCTAGCTGGCATAAGGTGTGGTGTCTGCTAGTATAGTTTCCTGAAGGTCGTCTTTATATTACGGTCTCTAATTATCCAAATTACCCATGACCAAAACACCAATCAAGGAGGGAATGACTCGCTCCGCAATGGATCACATTCAAAGGTCCTGGCCGGAATACTATTCCGTTTCTTTGTTTTTCTTTACATTTTCTTGTTCCGCTTTGTAAACTTTGACAAATTTCATACCTTCTTGATCGGTACACCTACCTACCATGGTTGCTATCTGTCAAATCGGCGATCATCCACATAATCTTCGCAGCTTGTACAAGCGCTTCCCTGCAACAACTGAGCCGAGCCAAGATGGTGTATCCTCGTGGGGACTTCCGGGAAAGGCGCTGCACAATCACATACAGGAAATTCAGTTCGCTACCTTCACTATTTTGACAAGGACTTATCGGGACGTCATCCGTCGAGGCAACCTAGCTGTGAGGGATGCGTCAAGGGGACTGTCCTTTGGGGGTCCCCTGCTCCATTCCTATATGATATTAAACTGGCTGGCATGGCCTCACGCAATACTTCAGCTTCGCCGCCATTGCTTCCTTTGATTCAGTCGAGCATAAAGTTTAGCGAAATTCACGACATCAACCGTCTTGCCTTATGCGATACACATCGAACCGTTGCGACCTTATAGAATTAGAAAGCTCGATCATCGCTGTGCACCCTGGCCCGTCACGCCTCTGAAGTTGATCTGCTGCATACGGGCGCACCACCTCCTCGATTAATACATTACTCTTCTTGCCCGCGAGTCTCCCACTAAGATTCTCTCATCTGGGTTGTCAACCAGACCTTCTTTTCAAGACTATCTCAAATTAACTGAGTGTCGCCCATTGACACAGCCTCCGTGTTCCAAACTACGCGTTGATTCAAAACTTGGTTGTCGTCCTCAAATTCCTTATATCGAAACAGCGATCGAAATGGATTTCACTGCCAGGACACTCACCAACCGGCAGCAGCTGCGGTATTTTGCTGCTGGTATCTGTGGTTTAATGGCCATTTTCATCATCACTCACTGGCTCCGCGTGGTCTTCAACAAGCTGAGCACGCCGTCCAAGAATCCCGTGCGATCTGCGTCTAGGTGAGTGGCCAAACTTTGTGCCCATCAACTTTTCTACCGCTGATCTTCAAAACAGGCTCGTGAGGAATGTCCTAGTCCGCAAGTTCCCTGGCTTCCCATCTAGCGGCCATGCTCTTGTTGTGGCTACATATGTCGCGATCAATTTCGCGGTTACGTTCACCAACGTGAACATTAGTGTAGGGGGCATCGCCAATAGGTGCGGCTGGTGAGCATTACCACTCTCACTCAGACAGACGGGAGAACTGTATACTGACAATCATCCCCAGGATGCTGATTGCGAATTTCTGCATCGTGGTCTTCCTTGCGCTGAAGAATACCCCTCTTGCAGTCCTCAGCGCGTACTCCTACGAGCGGCTCAATGGCCTGCACCAAATCGCAGGTTACACGACGTTTTTGTTTTTGGTGCTGCACGGCTCCATGTATGCGAATTATTTCATGACGCACGGCGAAACAGCAATCTTTCAAAGAGACTCGGTCAAAGCCGGCATTGTCGCAGGCTTCGCTTTCCTCGGTGTCACCGTCTCGGGCGCTATCATCAGACCATTTTGGTATGAGGCCTTCTTTGTGATCCACGTCACCTGTTTCCTCATCGCCCTCATTGGCGCGGCATTCCACCAGCCCGACCTGGTTGTCAACGGCCTCCTCATCATGCTGGCCATCATCGCCGCTATTTGGGGCGCAGACCGTCTGGTGCGTGGGAGCCGTTTGCTGTACTACTCTTTCAACAACTACGCCGTCCTCGAGCCTCTCCCCAACGGCGGTACCAGGGTCGTCTTGACGAAAAAGCCCCACGCCGCGGTCCCAGGCAAGCACTGCTTCGTGTGGATCCCCGCCATCCGCACGTTCGAGAGTCACCCGTTCACGATCGCCGCCACGGAGCCAATGGAATTCGTCGTCAACGCGTACGACGGATTCACGCGCGACTTGCACAAGCGCGCGGTGGCAAACCCAGGTGTCAGGCTTCGGGTATCCGTCGATGGCCCGTACGGGACGTTTCCTGATCCTATGGCGTTCGACAAGGTGGTGCTCATTGCCGGAGGGAGTGGTGCCACGTTCGCATTTGGTCTGGCTACGAATATGCTGGAGCGGATGGGTCCGGAGGCCAAGAAGAATATTGTCTTGATTTGGGCTGTGAAAAAGCACGGTAAGTCACAAGTGCCCTTTTTTTTTTGTGGTTGGAAGCCTTTCCATTTGAGACTAGTGCCACCTATCAGATTGCTCGTGAGGCCGCTATGTCTGCAAGAATTCACTGCCTCGACACGGAGGTTTAATATCGGTCGATATTGGAATCGGTAGTCCTGCTGCCGCATCTCGGCACAAGTTAGCCGTGGACTTCAGAAGATACATCCATCAGCCTCCCACCCTTTCTGCAACAACGGCCGATATTCGTACAGCATTACTGACCGCAAGCCTGTATCCATATGCATCTTCTTTTTCGCTCTCCACGGCTGTTTAGTTACTGACAGCGCACTTTGGATAAAGACAGTCTTTCTTGGTTCGCCGACCACCTGCAAACACTCAAGACCCACTCCCACTCACCCAAAGTCACGACATCCCTCTACGTCACCACAGCCTCCTCCACCAACGCCCCCTCAGTTGACGTGTCCGACGCCGAAGACGACCGCCGGGCCCTCGCCGCCCACGAAGACGGCGCGGTAACCGCCGAAAAAGAAACTCTCGGCCACAGCATTACTAATCACACGTCTTCTTCTTCCTCGGATCCCGAGAAGACCGGGGCGACGACGACGACGTCGTCCTCCTCTAATAAGGGTGCGCGCACCTCCACGAGTACGGACGCTACGGGGTACAGCCACGGCCACCCCGTCCTTCCCGGGCGCCCTGACACGGCGACGCTCATCCGGGAGGCTGTCTCGTCGACGCCTGCGACCGGCCGCGTGCTGGTTGCGGCCTGTGGGCCGGCCGGGCTGATGAGGACGGTGCGGGATGTTACGGCTAGCTTGATACGTGGGGATGGGCCCGGCGTAGAGTTACACTGCGAGCAGTTTGGGTGGTAAGTAGGTACATACTGGGTATGTATGAAGATGTGATCTTTGCTTAGATGGACGGGGTGTATTATTCTGGGTCAGGCATTCATTCATGCTGGGGCTCGGGATGTGGGGGGGTTTTAGTATTTAGACTTTGGTAGACTGGCATTGAATAATTGAGAGCCCTTTCCTTCCCCTATACTTGACAGAAATTATTCAAAGCATGAGTGCATATGCATTGTTGAGAGTTCTCATATATGACTTACGTGCTTAACATATTATAAGTCACCTAGATAGTGCTGACGCAGACCGACACACATCCCATGATCTGCAGAGAAGAATCGACGCCCATGAAAATGGCGTGCTCGTCGCGAAATAATCATGTAGAAACTGTATCTCGCTTCTCATATTTCACGTACCTTATGCAAAGGCATCATCCTTTACGCACGTCATTGCCAGGCCTACATGCAACAAGAGAGTGATCGATCGGCTCACGACCCGTTGCAGCTAATGAGAACATTCGCAGGGTGGTCTCACCTACCGAATCGGGCAAGTCAGCAAGCATATCTTTGAAAGAGTGGCATCCACAAGATGGAAGAGATGTTTGAGAGCAACTGATAAGCGTCTATATGAAGATATGGGTCGACATGGAAGGCCTCCCTATTCAAGCATGAATAGAAGAAAGGACCGCAATACGTGGCAAAAGTGGGATGGGAATCTAACCCAGCGTTGTCCAATTTGGAAATCAGAATCGACAAGCTTGTTGTTGACGAGCTCAAGGCAAGATCTTTGGGGTTTTCCTTATGACACAATGCCAGGTCGAGACTTTACAACACGAAGCGCTTATCTATTTTCTTCTATTTTGTGTTGAACCGTTGTTTTTTTGGTAGCATAAGACATGAACGCCGTAATCCGTTGAGGTATCATCGCGGCATCCTACCCATTTCAGCCACGTCCAGTCTTTCTCTTTCAGATGTCACGTTAAGTACATTCCAATTTTCTCTATATTCCACAGTCCAGCAAGCGCCATCGGGAATTGTTGAAGAAAGATGCAGCAACTCCATATCCTGTCCTTGTTGAATGCCCCCGAGCTCGATACCCCCCCCCCAAATACCAATTTTCTTAGATAACCCCTTAAAGCGTCACCACGTTGAGTGGTGAACATGCAAGTGTACGCGTACGCATATGCAAAGCCATATGAATCTGTATCCAAAGCTAGAAGAGAAGACAGGACAAAAAGCATGGCAAGGAGAAGGAAAGGAAGTCTAGAATAGACCGTCGATCTCGCCAGTCTCGAGGTCGACGTCGACGTTAAGGTATCCAGGGGCGGTGGGCAGACCTGGGATGGTCTGGATGTCGGCAGCCAATGCGTACCTTAGAAAAAAAAAAAGGCGATATTAGCATCTACTTCAGATAAATTCGAAATGCAGGAGAAACTTACAAATATCCAGCTCCGGCCGCCATCCTCACATCACGGATCGGTACCGTGAAGCCCGTTGGCGCACCCTTCAAGTCAGGGTCATGTGACAGTGAGTATTGCGTTTTGGCAACACAGATCGGCAAGTTTCCGAAGCCCTGCTTGGTGTATGTATCGACCTTCTTCTGCGCCAGCTCGCTGAACTCCACCGCATCGGCGCCGTACATCTCCTTGGCAATCGTCTCGATGCGCTCCTGCACGGTCCCGTCAAGACTGTAGAGCAGCTTGAAGTTATCTTTAGGTTTGGAGCTTGCAGCAATGACGCCATTGGCGAGGTTGACGGCGCCCTTACCACCCTCGGCCCAGTGGTTCGAGAGAATGGCATCCTCAGCGCCAGCTGCGATAGCCTCCTCGCGAATGACGGCGACCTCGGCGTCCGAGTCGGTGGAGAACTTATTGATAGCCACCACGACGGGAACACCATAGGCGCGTGCATTCTCGATGTGCTTCTTGAGGTTAACGCATCCCTTGCGAAGAATATCTACGTTTTCCTCCTTGTAGACCTGCGAGAGTGGGGCGCCAGGTGCTATCGGTGGGCCACCACCATGAACCTTGAGGGCACGCACGGTAGCGACGACAACGACGACGTCGGGTACTAGGCCAGATGTGCGGCACTTGATGTTGAAAAAGCGCTCGCCGCCCATGGTGAAGTCAAAGCCCGCTTCGGTGACCACGAACCCGGCCTTGGCCTCGTGATCCTCGTCGGGTTCGGTACCGGCAAGTTTGAGGGCCATCTTGTCGGCCAGGATAGAGCTGTTGCCAATGCTGATGTTTGCAAAAGGGCCAGCATGAACAAAGACCGGTGTGCCTTCGAGTGTCTGCATCAGGTTGGGCTTAATAGCGTCTTTCATCATTGCAGTCAAAGCCCCACCAGCGCCGATGTCGTCGCAAGTCACCGGATCTCCACTGCGGGATGTCGCAACAACCATGCGGCCCAATCTCTCTCGCATGTCCCTTAGATCCGTGCTGAGAGCCAAGATGGCCATACACTCGCTTGCCACAGAGATGTCGAATCCAGTCTCACGAGTCTGCCCCTTCTCCGTTGGGGCCGTACCAACAGTGATGCCGCGCAAGTGGCGGTCATTGACATCAAGCACTCTGCGCCAAGTAATCGTCTCAGGATCGATATCCAATCTCGCAAATCGGGCAATCTCATCCTCTGTAAGCTCATCTGGGTTGGTCTTGTCGATACCAAGCTTCTTCAACCGCCGGAACATGATAGGGGCAAACACTCGCTTGCCGTTCTTGGCCGGTACGAGGCGTTTGTACAGCGCTGCGTCCTTCTGTGTATTCTCGTGAAATATGCGTGTCTCAATGGCGGCCGCCAAGAGATTGTTGGCTGCAGTGATGGCGTGAATGTCTCCCGTCATGTGCATATTGAATTCGTCCATAGGAATGACCTGGCTATACCCGCCGCCAGCGGCACCACCCTTGATACCGAAAGTGGGACCCTGACTAGGTTGTCGCACGTTGGCAAAGGTGAGTCTTCCGACGTGCGCACCAAGAGCCTGAGCTAGCCCCATGGTGGTTGTCGACTTGCCCTCGCCAAGTGGTGTGGGTGTAATACCGGTGACAACCACGTACTTGCCATTGCGGCGGTGATCCAGACGCTTGAGCAGGTTCAGATCGACCTTGGCCTTGTAAGCACCATAAGGTTCAAGTTCTCCAGTGGCGATGCCGACTTCTCCTGCGACCTGGGTGATGTTTTTGGGTACCTGCGACCTGGAGACCGCGATATCGGAAGGCACAGGGTCTTGCAGCTTCAACGGCAAAGGCAGAATCTTCCTGCTCTTCTGCTTGTCAAAGTAATGATCGGTAGAATTAACGACATTCTGGAGCAGCATAGCCACTGTCATGGGTCCAACGCCACCAGGCACAGGAGTGATGTGAGAGGCCACTTCGGACGCGGTTTCGTACTCGACATCTCCAACAAGGCGATAGCCGGACTTCTTGGTGTCGTCGGGGATGTAGTTGGTTCCAACATCAATGACAATCGCACCAGACTTGAGCCACGAGCCTTTGATGAAGGCGGGTTGGCCAATGGCAGCCACAACGATGTCGGCTTTCTTGATGTGAGCTTCCAGATCGGCACTCTTGGAGTGCAGGACGGTGACAGTGGCGTCAGCATGTCTAAGGAGGTAGCTCACAGGAGCTCCGACAATATCACTGCGGCCAACAACAACAGCATCCTTGCCTTTGAGGTCAATGCCAGTCTCCTTCAGGAGCACCATGACACCCTGGGGTGTGCAGGGAACGAAGAGCGGCTTGCCACCGCGCTTTGCAAGTTCACCGATGTTCAAGGTTCCGAAGCCATCGACATCCTTCTCAGGAAGCACAGCCTCAGTAATGGTGTACTCAGAGATGTGTTTCGGGACAGGAAGCTGAACAAGGATTCCGTGGACAGAGTGGTCATGGTTCAGCTTGTTGATCTGCTGGAGCAACTCGGCCTCGGTGACCTCAGCAGGGAGGTGGATCAGCTCGCAGGAGATTCCAGCCTAGAGTGATTTGAACTTAGAATGTCATGCCAAGATGAGTCTGGCAATGGGTATTGGCTTACCTCCTCGGCGGCCTTGAGCTTCATGCGAACATAAGTGGCTAGAGGCCGTTAGTCACTGAGCTCTCATGGTGATGGCTGAGACGAGACGCTGGGTAGGGCCTACATGAGTCACTGCGATCACCCACTGTAGAGTCATAAAATGTCAGCATGCAGCACATAGCTTGTGACGGTTTTTGTTTTCTTCACACACCTTGGATGATCTTGAGGGAAGGGATGTATCTAGGGTTGATGTTCTTCTTTTCCTGGATCTCGGCATTGAGATTCGCTCGGATCCTCTTTGCGATGGCAGTGCCATCGATCTTGGCGGCGCCCATGACTGTTCTCGACGATGAATAATAAGCCTTGTCGAGGCCAGACTGTGAAGGAGGGAGGAAATTGTAAGAGATATGGGTATGGGTGGCTGTCAAGGGCCAGGTGCAAGTGGACGACAATTTCGAAATCGGCGGTAACCGGACCGGGCAGAATCGCGGGGTGCCGGCTGGCCGTGTACGCGCTGAATCGCTGGCACTAGAGTGGTGTTTGATAGGGCAGGATTTAGATCTCTGCTGACTGCCGCCACTTGCAGAGACAAGTCTAGCAGTAGTGCATGTGATTGCAGGCGATGACAGTGTCGTCTTTCTCTCATGTGCGTGCTGGAGCAGTGAGCAGTTCTGCCTTTGAGATCGTCTCAAGCAAGACAGCATGTCTGTTGCCAGTGGCTGACTTCTGTTGTTGGCAATTGGCCGGCTGCTAAGGTTGTTGTTGGATGACTCGAAGCTTGAGATGCCTACCTAGCTAGGTAGCGTCTCGATATGACTCGAACCCCAAATAGTCCACAGATCGTGAGTACAGAGGCGAGAGCACCCGAGGTACTTCGTTATTACGCTCAAGGGTACTTGAACAATTGTAGCAAAAAGATCAGTATTCCACGGGAGGAATGAAATAAATGATCAACGCGAAGTCTGATCTGGACTGAAGCAACAAAAGATGATGACAGCAGTATCTATATGGTATGGCCTGAGGTGCAAGGATTATAAGGTATTGACAACCGAAGGTTTGACTGCTATCGAGTGTTTAGGTATATAACTAAACCTAGAGGTTGTTGAGTATGAACAACTCAACTCAACTCCCAGAAAGCATAAACTAGATACAATGATGGACAAAAGAACCAACCTCAGACCTACGGTGAGAAATCGCATACATAGTATTGTCTTCACACGGAGTTTCCTTTCAGACAGTGAAGTCATCGTTCAAGTCAAAGCTGCCTGGATGGGCTTGGTACGGGCTGAGAAGTCTCGTGCCAGGGTTAGGACTTTTGGTACTCTGGATTTTTCTTCTCTGGTCAGATCCGGGCGGCCGAAAAGCTTACTACTACTGCCCTGCCCCACTCTTCTTTGTCCATCCTGACCTAAATCAAACTTCCATCTGCCATTAATTCAAAATACACCACCCACCCATCCAACCCACCAACCAACCATCAACCTCCGCCGTCATCATCACAGACCACCCAGCATGAGGCCCATTCTACTGTCGGGCCACGAGCGTGCCCTGACACAAGTCAAATACAATCGCGATGGCGATCTCATCTTCAGCACAGCGTCAGTCCCCCCCACCATTTCTTTCCTCTCCGTCGTTGCGCGCTGTCCTCCTTACACACTGCTGACAACTTACACCAATACAGTAAGGACCAACACATTTGCGCCTGGTTCTCCCACAATGGCGAGCGCCTCGGCACGTACCACGGCCACCAGGGTGCCATCTGGACCGTCGACGTCGACCCCACCTCCACCATGATCGCCTCTGGCTCCGCCGACAATACCATCAAGCTGTGGGAGGTCCAGACCGGCAAGTGCCTGATGACCTGGGAGTTCCCCACCGCCGTCAAGCGCGTCGAGTTCAACGAGGACGGCACCCAGCTGCTCGGCGTCACCGAGAAGCGTATGGGCCACCTCGGCACCATCGTCGTCCTCGACGTTAACCTGGACCCCGCCGCCACCCAAAACCCCGAGAAGGCCCTCGTCATCGTGTGCGACGAGAGCAAGGCCACCGTCGCCGGCTGGAGCTACTTGTCCAAGTATATCATCGCCGGCCACGAGGACGGCTCCGTGTCGCAGTACGACGGCAAGAATGGCGACCTCATATTCAACCTGTCTGTCCACGAGCTCGGCTGCCAGGTCACCGATCTGCAGTGGGGCCCCAACCGGACCTACTTCATCACCGCTAGCAAAGACAAGACCGCCAAGCTGATCTCGGCCCGCGACCTCGAAGTTCTCAAGACATACTACGCCGACACGCCTCTCAACAGCGCTGCTATCACGCCAAAGAAGGAATTTGTCATTCTGGGTGGTGGACAGGCGGCCATGGACGTCACAACCACTTCGGCCAGGCAAGGAAAATTCGAGGCGAGGTTCTACCACAAGATCTTTGAGGAGGAAGTTGGCCGTGTCCGTGGCCACTTCGGTCCTTTGGTAAGTCTTGCTCCTTTGCAAAACTCGTGCCTTCGCACACAAGGGCTTTTTAAAACGAGCGCGGTAACTAACGTGAAGAAAAACTTTGTAGAACACCGTCGCTGCGGACCCCACCGGCAAGGGCTATTGCTCCGGAGGTGAGGACGGTTACGTTCGGGTGCATTTCTTCGACAAGGGCTACTTCGACTTCCTGTACGAGGTCGAGCGGGAGCAGCAGAACAAGCAGTCATGAAGTCGATAAAAGAGAGGGAGCGATCAAGACAGGGGAAGTCGAATTGACTTTGTCAAAAATCTAAAAAGGCATAGAATCACGGCGTTCTCGGCAAAAAAAGCTCTTTGGGGACATTGAGCGGGACGAAATGTTGCGGGATTTGATATCAGGAGAGAGGAATGCTGATCTCGAAATCACCGGACGAGTATCTCTTCAATGAATTAGACGAGGTTGAGAAAGAAAGGAGTGGGGGCTCTCGAGGAATGCGGAACACGGGAGGGACGGGAGGTTGGACAGAAGAGATAATGAATACTCAGGTATCGGAGTATTGGGAACTGCGATCTGTGTTGGTCTCTTTTGGAATGAGATACTAGTGCAGGTGGCTTGTCTCCAGGCTTCGTCTCATCCAGTCTGCTCACCTGGAGAGTCTAGTAACGACGGGAATGTCGGTGTCAATTTAGCAGTTTGGTAAGGTGCTGATACCCGGTGGCTAGAAGAAAAATTCAAAAGCACGGGCAAGAACAGTCTCATGAATCATCACGTTTATTGCCTTTGCCATAATCTATGAGTCTTGAATCTACCTGGTAAGCAGCCACTAAACTACCAGTCCGTCCCAGCTACCTAGCAAATGGGCACTGTCGGTTCAAGGTTGCAACGCCCCTTTTCACGCCCATTTTCATCCGTATAGCACCACAAGAATCTCTCACCCAACCCAAAGCCAATAACAGTACATACGAATCAACACCCAACTCCGTCACCGCATGAGTCATCTCTAGCAAGCAACACAAGCTCCAGTGAGCAGTCTTACATACAACAATGACTCCGTGACACCCGGCCGAGCGGGCCGGGAAACACATACAATGGAAAGAATAGTAACTTTGCGGCACAGGTTCCGACAGCTTACTTCTTGCCCTTGCCCTTCCCCTTGGCGGTCGAGTTGGTCGAGGTCACGCTCGATGCGCGGGATGGCGCGGCTGAGCTGCCCTTGGACTTGACGTTGTCAAGGGCCTTGTTCTGTGCAATTGTTAGCAAGTCCTTTCCACCTTTTTAAAGGATTGGGTGTAGACATACCTTGACGCCATTTGCTTTCGACTTCTTCTTGGCTGGACCCACCCCAACGACACTGTCATCATCATTCTCATCGTCCTCCAACTCTCGCTTTTGCTTGCCATTGACGCCATTCGAGCCCGGTTTGATATCATCAAGCTCTTTCACAATGGTCGTGAGGAGTGTAGTGCATCGGCGCTTCAGCTCATCAGCGGTGCGGCTGAGAAAGAACCAGTCAAACCGAAACAACGGGCTCTCTCGGATCTCGTCGCGGATAAGATCATAGATTCCCTCCTTGTCTAAGCCGTGTTTGTCCAGTTGTACCAGAAGGAAACGATCCTCCTCCTCACTATAGACCTTCTTGTTCGTAGTGCTAACTGAGTAATTGATCTTCAGCTGTTGCAGGGGCACTCGGTACATCGACATCTTCTTCCGTAGAGTCTTGCGCTGGTGCTCGATCTTCTTGAGTTTTTCTTCACCATCCTCGATGTGCTTGATGAACTTTGGCCATTCGGCAATCTCCTTGTACCGCTGCCAGAAGACCTTTGCATACTGCTTGACCTCAGTAGGATTCTTGTTTTGACATTGCAGCGCGATACCCTCGTAGTTGGTGCGCCCATAGGTATGCGAGCCGTTGATGAACTGCTGGAAGTCGCGACGATTCCAGGTCTCAAATCCATCCTTTGCCAGCTCCTCCTTCTCTGCTTGCTCTTCCTCGGTCAAGGGCACTGCGTCATCAATGACGCGCTGCTCGAGTTCTCGATCCGCTTCGCGGTCTTCTAACGTGTCCTCTGGGCCATCAGCCAAGGGGACCTTGTAACCAATTTCCTTTCGGTAACACGCAGTCTCTTGGTCTTGGAGTTGCTTGAGCCTCTCAGGATAGAATTGGTAATCCTGGATTGGAACCTGTCTTGGAGCGCGGGGCGCCTTTGGCTTGGTGTCTGCCGTACGTCCTCCTGTCTGCAGAGCATTCTTATAGTACTTATCAATGGAATAGAACTGCTCCTTGCGCTCTCGCTTGGCCGGGTTAATCCAAGCTATGCCAATCTCCTTCTTTTTATTGGTGAAATCCTTGCCGTTCCACTCGTAGGCCGACTCGGATGTGAACTTCTGAAGGTCGTCGAGACCGAGCTTTTCGTATTTCGCGTTTAATTCCTTGGTTCGATTCTCGCCGGCCGCTAAGATGGCGTCGACGTCGTCCTCGGTCATGTCAGCGCCCTTTTCAGCCACAACGCCGGTGGCGCCCTTTGTCTGGAAAACCTTCTCTGCGCCGTGCTGAATCATGGACAACAGCTCGTCCTTGTTAGCTGCGGCTTTTGCTGCCTGCTGGGCACGGCCCTGTTGAATTACGAGCTGGTCCAGACGCAATTTCTGCGCAGCACGCTCTAAAACCTTCTCTTCAATTGCATTGTCGGTAACAAATCTGTAAACGACGACCTGCTTAGTCTGACCGATACGGTGAGCACGATCCATAGCCTGTAAATCAGCCTGAGGGTTCCAGTCACTGTCGTAGAGAATGACAATGTCGGCTGATGTCAAGTTGATTCCAAGACCACCAGCTCGCGTGGTGAGGAGGAAGACAAATTGCTCTGAACCAGGCTTGTTGTAGTCATCTATCGCAGCGATACGGTCCTCGTGAGCAGTGCTGCCGTCAATTCGACAGTATTTGTACTCTCTGAAGAGACAGTAGTCCTCGAGAATGTCCAACAGACGACTCATTTGCGAGAAGATCAAGACACGGCTGCCTTGCGCCCGAAGTCGCTTGAGCAGTCGATCTAAAACCAGCATCTTTCCGGCGTTGTAGACAAGGTGTTCATCGGTGGTGTAAGGCGGGCCAGGCTCGGCGCCTTCGAAGAGATAAGGGTGATTGCAGCACTTTCTCAACTGCATGACAATGTTCAACAGTCGTGTTTTCGATTCCTTCTTACCACCAGCACCGTTCACGGCGTCAATATCCTTCTCCAGAATTTTCTGGTACCACTTCACCTGCATTTCTGACATGCCGACATAAAGATTGACCTCCTTCTTGGGAAGCAGGCTCTTCTCAACGTCTGCTTTGACACGCCGCAGCAAGAAAGGCCGCAAGACACGGTGAAGCTGCTGCACCACTGTATCCTGATCCCGATCTTGGCCAGAAAACCACTGGTCAAAGGCTTCAGACTCGCCAAACACATCGGGCAACAGGAAGTTGAGGAGCGCCCACAGCTCGTGAAGGTTGTTCTGAAGTGGGGTACCGGTAATCAACAAGCGATTTCGAGAGTTAAATAGTCGAATGACCTGAGCCAGAGACGACTGCTCGTTCTTGATGCGGTGTGCCTCGTCAATGATGATGTATTCCCACGCAAACTGCTTCAAGTGTGACTTTTCTCGGAGAATCATCTCATAACTTGTGATGCAAACATCAAAGGACTCATCCTTGAGACGCTCCTGGATGAGTTCTGCGCGCTCCTCCTTGGCACCTTGCAGCACCAGCACGTTGACCTCGGGAGTCCACCTGCTAAACTCGCGCTTCCAGTTATCCAGGGTTGACTTCGGGACGACAACGAGATGAGGGCCTGTAATGCCCATGATGTGTCGTAGATAGCCGAGGAAGGAAATTGTCTGCAAAGTCTTGCCGAGACCCATTTCATCGGCCAAAATGCCCGAAATGCCGTTTTCGTGGAGAGAAATCAGCCAGTTGAGACCGGCAACCTGGTAGTCTCTCATCTGACCTTTGATGAAAGGAGGTGACTCGCGGAATTGTGTCTCTGCGGAGCCACCAGCCTTCTCATCCTTGAGCAGCTCTGCATCTTCCTCGGCCTCTGTTCGGCGGTGGCGTCCGACAGCACCAGTCTGGCGTTTCTTCGACTTCTCCTGCTCGGCGTTCTGACGATCAATTTCTTCCATGATCTCCCGGATCTTGGGATTCGGGTTCGTCTCGATGAAATGGCGGAAGAGGTCGGTCAAGCCAAGGAGGTAGCGAAATCGTCGAACAGAGTCATCTTCCTAATAGCAGTACATTAAATCAGCGTCTGAAGTCACGCATACTTGAAGCCGAGTGTGAATGTGGGCGCACGTACTTTAGATTCTCCCAGCCTGTCATGCTTCTTGCCGAATATACTTCGTCGAAGTTGATTGGCCTCTGAACGCTTCTTCCTGCCATCGGTAGTATCCCCATGGACACTACTTGCTGTCGTGTTGGGATTTGTGTCGGAGTCGGAGTAGTCGGGGGTCTCGTCGACCTCCTGGCGGCAAGTTAGCATGGCGCAGAAGCAGGAATGTCGCGGCGAAGTGGATTGGGAGGACTGTTGAGCAAGACTTGGTGTGGCATATAGAGACACTCACCATGGAGTCATTTCCGTTCTTTCCATCGTCAGACGCGTCGTGCATCGACACGTCTTCGTCGGCAGGCTGTGGGCGCGGCATGTTGAAAGATGTGCCAGAAGACTTTGGCGACAGAACGCGCCTTGACGCGCCGTGAGGGAGGAGTGCGGTGCTAGATGCTTCTGTTCGTGGGTTTGGCGAGATTTTATAAAACTCGAAGCATAAATCGTAGAACAGTATGATGTGCGCGTTCCTGGATTGGATTGGCTGCCAATGTGATGCGAGGTGGACAGGTTTGTGAAGAGGTGCGAGTGAAGTCTGGAAAGAGAAATGGTCGCGACTCATAGAGCAGGGATTAAGTAAACTAGGAAAGCATGTTTGCTAGCTGTTAGTGGCTTACCGGAAACCCCGCCCGAATCTGGTGCTTGTCAAATAGTATCTTATCAGGCAAGTGCCGTCCGGCACGTTACCCTGAATGCACCCACTTCCAGCTTGAACGTGCGGCTCCAAAGACCCAGAGGAACCTGGAAGGCTCAACCCCCACCGCGCCTCGTGTGCCTACGGACACCTGGCCTTGTCCTACCATCGTACAGACGCTTTATACAAGTCGGGAAACTCAAATGCCAGGCATGCTGTTATTGATTCTGCTAATGAATCCAAGACTATGTCATCATGCAGGACGTATCTATGGTTTAGGTGGATCGTATAAGACTGTTTGCAGTATATAGTCGTTCTGTTGGCGTGAGTTCCAAGGCAGACTCTCCGCTACCCAGTGTATAGGTCATATGGTTGAGACGACTATCTAAGGTAATTTGGATATATTCGGAAGGACCATAGGACCATCAAGCAACAGTCTTGATGAACATATCTAGTCATAAAGATTGTCTCAAATAACGCTCCACACTTGGTAGGGTTCTCCATTACTGAAAGCTTGCGGTCTGTCACCTGTGGAGTGATTATGGTCGTATTCTCAAGTGTGTGTAGACTAGGAGAGCACCAGAACTATTGTTTGACTAAAGCATGCGTCAGGTAGATAGGTATATTGAGTTTTACCGCTTTCGTTCAGCCGCATCTGACGCGGCTAGAGGTATATGGAGCGTGGGTGGAGATGATTGAGACGACTTCAAGTCCCAGAAGCGAGTTGATGGGAACAATTGAGGGTTCAAGGTTGCGAACCTAGCACGACGCAAAATGAGCGAAAGTAGTCGAGTTTTATGACCACATGGCATTGAAGAAAAATGCAATTCAGTGTTTGGGTGCGAAACCTTTGAAATTCACCTAGGTTAGTAGTCAGGCTCATGATATCACCTTTGTCAAATACCATCAGACGTCCTAGCCTGATGATGTCAAAATTGTCACATGTACTACTTTAAGAAGCTGTCTTTCAAAGATGCAGTGGTATAAGACTGTTGGTCTGCGTTGAAGGAAGTGGTTGTCCTCAGGGCGTCAGGACTCTGCGCCCTACACCATGTGTCGTAACAATTCGCAACATGGTGCATTGGCGTGCTGGAATGGAAATGAAAGTCGGCTCCAGTTTTACAGGCACACGGTGGTATAGCTGCTAATACAGCGCCGGAGTTGAATACGAAATCTTTGTTATATGTGTTCTCTTGTGTCCAAGACACCATCAAAGGCTGGTCATGGAAAGGGACTGCTTCGGTCCAGGCTGACATGCTTCGGTATGTCAGCCTTTAGTTTTCCCACATTGTACCATAATTGTCATTTAGCGGGAAGAGAGGGGAAGAAACTGGGAGGATAATTAATTGTCTTGCCGCAGGGTACATAAGCTCCAGAACCGATCATATACGAGATGAACAGCAGCATGTGTTCTGGCAATACAAAAGTATTGGGCCCAACCCAGATCAAATGACGTCTGTCTTGCTGATTGGGCTGACCGGGATATCGGATCCGCGTTGGCTGAGTCCCTTGATCACGGGACGGG